>PVHP010005477.1:0-65151 GCA_004024765.1 Zapus hudsonius
AGCAAAGGTCATGAAGGCCACTTTTAAAAACCTATAAAGTACAGCACTCATGTTACAACCAATGATCCCAGTTTCCAAAGGAAATGAAATTGGTGATGCTTTGAAAAAAGAAAATTGGAGTTTCAAAGACTATGGAACAGCCTCACATGGCCTCTGCTGCCTTCCAGTAATGCTCTGAAGAAAATACCTTCCCTTCTTCCCACCTTCTAAACCTCATGCATTGGCCTCTTGTTGATGGACGCTAAATAGGCTCCTACCTGTAATGGAGAATAGGGATGGTAATCATCATTTCTTGGCTTTATGCACCTGGGGTTCCTACTCAGAACCACAGGGATGGTTCTGAGTAGGAATGAATGCTACGTGGCACATGACACATGGCATGTATTTACTCACCATCATATATGCATGCTGACTGATAGGCAAAGGCAAGGAGACCCTAGGTCAGGAACAGGTCTTCTCGTGAGAACCTCGATCCTTCAGTGATGCTCTGTGCTCCACCTCTGGAAGGCACTCTGCGGCTGCTAGAAGCCAAAAGCACGACAACACTGCATCTTCCCACCTTGCTCTGAGGGGGCTCATGCCACCCCTACACTTGCCACTTTTGAAACTTTAAATCTGATTTTGTCATTATATCATTTTAAATAACATATCAGTGGCTTCCCTTTGACTTTAGAATAGAATTTGAACCCTTAACTAGGACTTCCAAGACTGTGAAGTGTACAGGAACTTCCTACTCTCCACCTGATTTCCCGCTACAATCTTCCTCTCCCAACACAGTGTGTCCATGGGACCTTTCAGATTGTCCAGTGTGGCAACTGCTTTCCTACCTCACAGCCCTGTACTGAGATGCTCCCTAGAGTCCTTGTGGCTCTTCTTCTGCTCCATTTTTATAGAACCAGCTCTTAGAACCATTGATCCTAACTAAGCTCAATGCTACTCCCTCAAAGAGAATGCCAGAGAAATGATTCCTGGTGGTGCTCTCAAACTTGCAGGGGGAGGGGTTCTTTCTAGTGCATTTATCACAATTTACCAACCACACACACACACACACACACACACACACACACACACACTTTATAATGTCTATCTTCTACACTCTAATGTAAACTCCATGAGTACAGGAAGTATGTGTAACCTGCTTAACATAGTGTCTAACAATGACTATGCACTCAACATATAATTTAAACAACTTTTCCCAGACCTTCCAAGTTTTATAACACCTTCAAATTAGAATTTATTTTTTTCTTAATTTATAAAATTTTGGTTCACAAACGGTGGACAAACTAGAAGATACTTAAAAGGAACTACCCAGGCTTACTGTCACAGGCATTCATTCTCAGTAATAATCCAAGGGGATTCCAGGATGATGTTCAGTCTCTTCTGCCTCCAGATGACCTTGCCATTCAAAGCCCATTTCAGGACACCTGTCGTCCTGACTTCATTCTCTTCACGCATGCACACTTTCTCCAAGGAGGATTTGCAGCTAGATGTCTGGTGGCCAACCCTGACTTGATGAAGCCCTGCAATAGCTATGCAGGCTGGTCAGCTGTCAACCTCAGCCGTGCATGAAAGCACACACATTATACACAGATGGGAACAGTATTGGAGCCCATGTGGTGGTTACTAAATCTTATCCCTGACTGATTCCCTAAATGTCTCCAAAAGAATGACCAACCAAGAGTGAAGAGGCCGTCAATCAATGTTGATTAGATGAACAGTATGAGAAAGCTAAGTGACATGGCTGAGGCCACACCACCTTTGGACATTTGAGCCAAGTTTCTAATCCCAAGGGGGACTGATGTGAAAATGATAACACAATAAGGCTGCTCAAGACTAGCCCATAAGCACTGCCAATAATACATAGATCTGAGGAGTTCAGTGCCCCAGTGAGGAGGTGGGGCAGGGTATAAGGCCATCCCAAACGTCCCTTCAGGCTGCAAAGGTGTGGGTCTTATGGGCTCTTTTTGTTTGTTTTCTGAGATGGGGTATCATGTTGTTCAGGCTGGTCTCAAACTTACTATGTTGCCAAGGATGACCTTGAACTCCTGATTCTCCTGCCACTACCTCCCAAGTGCTGGATTACAGGTCTGTACCACTATGCCTGGATGTTTTGTGGGCTCTTTTATGAGACCCTTTTTGATGTTTGAACTGCTTCACCACAAAAACACATGTCATGGTGAGTTTGTGGGAAAGAAGAGTCACCAAAGGCTGACTTAAATGTCAAGGTCGTTGCTTGTCACCCACTGTTTCCTCTGAGTGCCTAGCAGATGGTGGCCAGAGTGTGCAGCTGGCTGCTCCGAGAGCCTCCTAACCCTGGCACAAACTACTGAGTCTGAGGTGTGATTTTCTGTTTGTGTGGTCCTTGGGATAAAAGAAGTTGCAGCCTAGGTCCAGTGAGTAAAAAGAGTCATGTAGCACTTGAGCTAGTTGGTCATTTTACAAACCAGCTTCCTCCCAGGAGCCTCTTTGCAAACTAGCTGCAATATTGCTTATACATACTGCAATGCTGCATGTCTGTTCACACTGTTGTAGTAGCGGAGAGTGGATGTTCTGAAGGCTGAAAGTCCCACAGCAAAGTGCCAGCAGAGCCAGGTTCTGTTGAGGACCCTCTCCCTGCCTTAAGGCAACACACACAGAATAAGCTCCCCTGAGCATTGGTCAACATGTAAGCACCTAGTTCTAGACGCGTCAATTACCAGGTTTGGCAGGAGTCGGTGCAGAGGACTGCACTAGAGGTCCTATAGGTCCCTCCCAGCTCCAAAGGTTCCAAGATGAGGGAGAGTTAGGTAAAGGATGAAAAGACAGATGGAAATGGAGGATCGTAGAGGGCAGAAATTAAAAAGGCATAAGACCCAGGTGATACCACACGTGGAGACCAGTCTAACTTGTAGGCATGTAGAGAAGAGCCTGCAGGCAGATCACCTTTGCTGCTCATCATGGTCCAATTTCATACCCAGGTTCTTAACAATAAGCAACCATGTGGTGCCTCCAGGAATGTTGACATGGTTTTTGGGAGTGCTGGGTACTAAACTCCTACAGACTGTCACATTGGTTCTTCCGAATAACCCCATGAAGTATGTGCTGTTGATAGCATCCTTGACAAAAAGAGAAAACCAGCTCAGTGAAGTGCACTAAACTATTAAGTTGCAGAACCTGGATTCAAACCCAGGTGGCCCAGCACCAGGACCCACAAACATGAGTGCTCTGAGTCCAGGGCCTGGCCTCCTCTGTCTCTCCTGCCCCCATACTTCTCCACCACTCTCTCCTTCCCGTGCCAGTCCCAACACCGACTGCCTGAGTTTTCCGAGGCAGCCCGCTGGGAGTCATCCCTGCTGTTTTCTGTGTCAGCTGCTAGGGGCTGGCCTGTCTCACTTTTACTGTCAGCATTAGAAACCCATCTGCATTGTCACTACAGAGGTGAACCTTTGAAACTCACAGTCCACATTGGGTTCATCCTTTACCTTATGTTGAGACGCCTGAATTCATTTCCAGGATGATTGACAGCTGACAAGTCAGCTGTTTCCTCACAGATAACTAACCCTTGAAAACCACCAATCCAACAATTCATTCCCTTCCTTCCTCTCATCTCTCACACCTCAAGGTTATTTGGCCTCAGCCCTGGGCCTCTGTCACTCCTCTGAATCCCATCCTCTCAAGGGGGGGGGTTCAGCAGAGAGAACAAAGGTGCTGGGTGTTCCTTTACCTCTGAATGATTCACTCACAGCTCTTATCTTATTTTGCAGTCTAGCACTGCTCACACACCTATGTCCTGGCATGCACAAGAAAGTGTGTGCTGATGCAGACTGCTCATTGGCTGTGCTCAGGTTAACCAGCATCATGTGCACAGAGGAACTTGAGAGGACCAGGGGCCAGAGAGCAGAAACACTGCAAGGACCAGGTTTCAGGGTTTCATTTCCCCAGCATGCCTTTGGATGGTTGTTTCAGTTCCAGCTCCAGGGGAAGTAGCAGGGTAGGGGACACTGAGGAAGTGGTCAGAGAGGTGACAACAGATACTCCCTTTCACAGAAGGTTTTGGGGTCAGAAACTGTTGAAAATTCTCTTTTGGACCACACTCTACTTCATAGCCATTTCTCTGTTCTCTCTCTCTCTTTTTTTTTTCCCCTCACCTTCTTTCATCTATGCTCACGAGTCCTATCTGTGTTCTGGATATAACCTCAACATTCAATCATGTGTTCATTCATTCACATATTTACTATGCATCTATCCTGTACCATTGTGCCAGGTATGGACCCCGCTCATGGATGTGAACAGAGTGATCAACCACTATAACCTTCTCATTGGTGACATGGAAATATAAAATGGAATGACCTTCCCAAACTGGGCCTAGTATCATAGCTGGAAGTCTGTTATCTCCAATAATGAAATGTCTAAGAATAAACAGGAAGAATTTAAAAATTAAATCTATTGTATTTATGGTTCTCTATGCTCAGATATCCCCCCCCCACACACACTTCCTATCCTCCAAGCCTGAAAAATTCAGCAGGAATTGAAGCATGGTTCTTGGGCAGGCTCAGATCACAAGGTCAATAGTTAGCGAAAGGTGGTTCACAGGTCTCAGAAAACAAGTATGCTTTTCTTGGGATCTGAAGCTATCCATGGTGTCCTAGTGACATGTCTTATCTTAAAGAAAGGGTTTAATGCTATTGTCACTTATTCTTATGTGCCTGAGTCAACTAGAATTTTTATTTAATTTTCATTTAGTGTTTGTAACAACCTAAGCTTCCCCACTGTCATGGTTTGATCCAGGTGTCCCCCACAAACAAATGAATGTGTTCTGAATGACTGATCCTCAGCTGATGGCAGTTTGGGTCTTGGAACCTCGCTAGAGCTGTGTTGTTGGGAGCGGGCTTATGGGGTTATAAGCCAGCTTCCCCTTGTCAGTGTTTGGCACACCTTCCTGTCACTGTTTGCAGTGCTGTGGCGGAGGTGATGTCCACCCCTCTGCTCATGCCATCGTTTTCCCTGCCAGGATGGAGTCTCTCCTCGAGTCTGTAAGCCAAATAAACCCATTCCTCCACAAGCCGCTTTTGCTTGGGTTCTTTCTGCGCAGCAACTAGAAAGCTGACTGCAACACCCACCTACGAATGTGGAGGAGGTAAGTACAGATGCAACTCATATTAGTATGAATTTTCAGTGTCAACTTAAAATCCGAACTGTTTAGAAAGGAAATGGACTTTAAAAAAAAGAAAGGAAATGGACTATACTAGAGAGTCAAAAACAGTACTCTAGATGAGAAAACAGAGACCCAGGAAAAAGTGCATAGCTCAGGCTCACCAGGTAAGCAGAAAAAAATCCAAACTTCCAGTCCTCCATCAGTCAAAGCATTGCACTGTCCAAAGGAGCTGCAAGCATTTTGTGTGGTTTGGAGACAGGGTCAAACTATGTGCAATTTTGTTTCCATTCAGCCAAGTGGATGATGTTATTTCATCTCAAGATGACAGGCTTCAGAAGCTTATCGTTTATCCTCAGTTTAAGGGAGAGAGTGTGTTTCTGACTCCTATGGTCTGGGAGAAAATTGAATAGCATGTTTTACTGATGATTGCCCTCGTCCTCCACAGAAACATATCCAACTTTAAAAAAGTAAACTCGGGGCTGGAGAGATTGCTCAGTGGCTAGAACTGATTTCTTGCAAAGCTTTCTGGCCTGGGTTCAATTCCCCAGCCACCTACATAAAGCTAGATGGGCATCTGTTTGTAGTGGCCCAAGAGACCCTGGCACCCCCTACCCTCCCACACAAATAAGACTTCTCCTAAAGTCCTCTGAACACATTTGTTTTAAAAAAATGAATAAACATACTTTCATATGGTACAAAGAAGTGTGACTCAACTTTAGTAGCCTTGCCCTTAAAGCTCAGCTGCAGAGAAGTGAGGCTTTCTGTAGTAATACTCTTATATGCTCACACATAGAATCTTTAGAATGGCCACACTTGTTCACTGTAATATAAATTTTCCCTAAAACCATCACCTATCTTTGGTAACAAGTCCAGTTTTCTTTGAAGAACTACACGTCACCCCCTTCTGTCCATGTAGTTTAGGTGCAATTAACCTACCTGAGTGCCAAACTACTCCAGGTGTGGCCACAGGAACAACCCTAGACCATTAATGTAAAGAAGTTCTAGCCCCAGTGATTGGGTTGTAGATGGCTAAGAACCCTGGGCTGTGCCATCACAGAGCAGTCAGGGATTCATTCTGGAGCTACAGAGATGGGGGGGGGGCTACTCTTATCTACTGGATTTGTTAATAGATGGGGAGCCTGGTGCTGCTGATTGGTAGTTTATCTAAAGAGACAGGTAAGTGCTTCTTATCTGGATCTGAGCCTTAATTTGAGAAATCTACTTCCAAATTTTGTAAATTGTGGACGCTCTACCATTTTCTTTCTTTTTCAGTGTAAGCCCATTTGAATTGAGTTTCTGCTCAACCTAAAGACATCCAATACACAGCCACCAGGATAGTGAATGTATGCTTGAAGAGAACAGGGTTTCAGTGTCATGGCAGTGACCTTCTGAGCAGTTGGCATGAGTCCTCTGTCCCCTTCTCAGAAGAAGAAAAGTAAAGCCCAAACTAGGGCCCTGACCCTCAGCAGGGGACTCTAGTGGCAAAACAGAGCTTCCCAGGAGAGGAGGAAGGACTCATCCTAGCCTAACATCTAGTGTCCCGCCCACCTAACATTCCACTAAGTTTTAAGGTGACAATCTGAAACTGATCTTGATGAAGTTTCACCTTTCTGACTCCCACAGTGTTTTCCAGGTCCCCTGAATGTAACTTGTAATTCAATGGCACCTCAAAATGCTAAAACCTGAGTTTCTCCATTTGTGAAGGACATCCTGGTCTCAAGTCCTTCTTTCCCTTGGACTGCCTCCCTCCATGTGTTCATCAAGCATAATCAGGGCAAACTTCAGTCCTTTAACAAAGGCAGAGTATTGGATATCCTTGACTTACTGTGAATGCTACATTTGAGTAGATTCCTTAATGTCATGTTGCTTTTCCTGGGAGATTTCCTGCCGCATCACTTTACTTATTTATTGTTGGGACAAAAGACCTGACAAGAAATAACTTCTTTGAAAGGTGATAAGATATGTCTGGCATCCCCTTTCCCAGTAAGGGAAGGAGGGTTTATTTCATCTTACAGATTAGAGTTAAGGGGACACAGTCAATCATAGCAGAGAAGTCATGGTGGCAGGAGCATGAAGCAGCTGGACATATTGCCTCTGCTGTCAGGAAGCAGAGAGTGATGAATACTGATGCTCAGCTAGCTTTCTTTTTATTCAGTCCAGGACCACAGTCCATAAGGTGGTGCTACCCAAAGTTAGGGTGACTTTCCTGACCTCAATTAGCCTAATCTATAAACTCCCTCACCAACACGTCCAGAGACTTGTCTCCTAGGTGATTCCAGATCCAATCAAGTTGACCATAGAGATTAAACACCATACCTGCTAATCATCAGTCCTTCACTCCAAACAGCATTGAGGATGGATAACAAAAGTTATAGACCAATGAGCCTCCATGAAGCCGGATTGCTGGGTCGATTTTTCAGGACCCATTACTGAGCACAAGAGACCATTGTAGGAATATAATGGAATTCAAGATATCCCACCCTCAAGGAATTATACAGCAAACCATCGCAGGAAACCTGATTTTATTTTATTTCTTGGTTATAAAATAACTGTAAGGATTATGGAAAGTCAAGACATAACACTTTCTAAAGTGCATGTCATCCTGTGTGCTCTACAAACCTTCGTTAACTTCTTTGAAAGGTGATGTCATAGTCAGCCACATGCTGCTGGGATGAATCTCCAAACAAGGCACAGTTATGGGAAGAAAGGATTTATTGAAGCTACAGATCCATGGGAAGTTCCATAACAGCAGAAAAGGTTGGCCACCTTTCATAGGTTCAAGCAGAGAGAGAAATCCATCACCCATACCACCCCCCCACACACACACAAACAGGCAGGGGGCCAAGGGAGAGAAAACTCCTTCCCCTTTATATAGCCTTAGTGCAAGGTCTTGCAACCCTATCTCAGACTTGTTGGCTTCTTGAGTCTCTGGAATTTCCTTCCTCAACTGCCCTCCCAGGAAGGGATGTTCATTCCTAGCTTCTCTGAGCTTCTTTATATCCTACCCTCTACTGAGAGGCTGCCTTCCTATAAACATCCTCCAAGACACACCCAAGATTACTAAAAAGGTCAGTTGACAACAAAACCTAACCATCACAAGTATACCCCTTGTCAACTTGACATCAAACCATATCTCTTTATATCATACTTAATTTCCAAATGAAGATAGCAGTAATGAGGTCATAATTCTGCCTAACATGACTTAACTATCCCACATACAATCAGAAACACATAATCTCCCTCTCCCAACATGAGGCAAGCTCCCGTAGCGGCGATTTCTGTAAAATTAAAACAAGTCACATGCTTTTAATGCATAATAGCACAGAGAAAACATTTCCAACTGCAATGAGGCATAACAATGAGAGACTGGGCCAATACAAACTCAATAGCCATTAGGCAGACATCAAACATCTGCAGTTCAAGTCTAGAATCACAACCAGTGAATGAAAGTCTTTGGATTTTTTCAATTCTGTCCCTCCACCTTGGCTGAGTACCTGGGGAAACTTCCATCCCAAGCCAACAGCACTCCATGGTATCCCTTGCACAGTCCTGGTATGTCCAAAACATCTTCAGGTCTCCATTGCAAACCACAGTCCATCTTCCAACAGCTTCAATTGCCATATCAGAGACTTCACAGCCTGTTCCATATACTGCATCTCAGCAGCAGCTCCTGGAACCGTGTGCACTTCATGACCCACTCCATGCATGCATTTCTCATGCTTCCAAAAGCAATACCAGGTATACAGGACACAGCCATGGTGTTAATTCAGGATGAAATAAATTGTGACTATGATGAGCAGGTTCCTTCCTCTCAGCTATCTCCATCCAAAAGAGCTTGCAGAGTCTATCATTCAGTCCTTACTGGGTGGAAACACCTCAGGCATCCTTTCCATTGCTTCAATATAGATCAGTTAGGCTATCTTCTTTAGGATTGCTAATATGTTGACTACAGCAGCTTCAGTAACCTAAAGCCAGTCTCTGTGCCAGTAAATTAAACTTGCTTTGAGTTTTTTCAACCTTAAATCAGTTCCATATCATCAGCCAAACATAACAGTCCATTTCTTAAACTCAACCTTAATCAAGCTTTCTGGGAATGGGCAGTAGAACACAGCCAGCTCTTATTCCAGTAACAGTTGTAATAACTTTCTCTTCAGTCTCTCCTTCCCCTTATAAAGTTCACAAGCCAAGCCTCCAAATGTAATTTTTTTTTTCACTTAGCAGTTTTAAATTCTCACCAGAATAGCCCCCAAAACTTAGCTTACCACTCTGGAAGTTGTCTCCAGTAGCAAGTACCAAGTCCATGTCCATTCCTCCAGCACACAAGTTCCAGAAGAGCAAAATCCACATGGTCAGATTCATGTCAGCTAAATCACCCCAGATCCTGGTATCAAATTTGTTGTAGTCAGCCACACAATGCTGAATGAATCTCCAAACCAGGCGGTTATGGGAGGAAAGGATTTATTGAAGCTACAGATCCAGGGGAAGTTCCATAACCGCAAAAGAGGTTGGCCCACTTTCACAGGTCCAAGCAGAGAAACCCATCACCAATACCACACTCCCCCATAGCACCCCCCCACACACAAGCAAAACAGGCAGGGGGTCAAGTGAGAGAAAACTCCTTCCCCTTTATAAAGCTTTAGGGCGAGATCTTGCAACCCTATCCCAGACTTAATGGCTTCCTGAGTCTCTGGAATTTCCTTCCTGAACTGCCCACACAGGAAAGGATGTTTACATCTAGGTACTCTGAGCTTCTTTACATCCTGTCTCCTAATAAGAGGCTGTCTTCCTGTAAACATCCTCAGAGACCCACCCAAGATGACTAAAAAGGTCAAGTTGACATCAAAACTTAACCATCACAGGTGATAAAATCTGTCTGGCATCCCCTTTCCCAACATGTGACTAATGCACGACATCAGTCCCTGAAAGGGATTAAGGAAGTGGTGGAATGCTTAGAGCCATTGGTTTTCCCACTGACCACTGAGCCCCTCCCAGATAAGTTCACTGACCACTGGAGGCAATGAAGAGGGGGTGAGTCCTTGAACCAGATATGGTTGCTCAAATTTGTAAAAATAGCATTTAAGCTGAGAAATCCCCAATGACAGCAACTATAAAACCAGTTATGGAAAACACTAAAAAACCTCAAAATTAGTATTAAAGAGGACAAAAGACATATTTAGACTGAAGTTGGAAGAATGGACAGAGTTGGGCGCTGAGGAAATATTTCATGGAGGACTTTGTATTTGAAATGGAATTTTAAAAATTGTCTCCATTTAATTTCATGTCTGAACAAGAAAAAAAAAACAACTTTGACTTGTTTCATTGAAAAGACCAAATCCCATCAGTGACCCGAATCCTCATTGCTTTTTGCTCAGAATCTCTGGGCCTGCCTGCAGCCTGCTGTGATCTGCTCAGTTGACTGTCCTCCACACACAGCTCTCCTCCTCCAAGGAAAGGTACTCATAAGCAAACCCTGTTGGTGGTCATTTATCCTTGGGTCACCCTTCCGGGACACAGACTTTCTAGTTTGCTGCCTGTTGCCTGAGGTGGCTGCTGTCCATGAGCAAGGTTCAACTCTGGTCACTTTCTTTTGGGGAGACTCTGACACATCTTGAAAGTCAGGGTTTCCAGAGCTGACACTGATCAGAGGCTGATCATCCCACAGCACTCTGTGGTCTAGTTCAAAAGCTCAAGCATTCCAGCATTCAGTGGAACATGTGTGTGCTCCACAGAGCAACAGAAACTCAGTCTCATTTTGTTCCATGGGGACACAGGGCCACAGAGCCCCAGCCCTGGGTCTTCTAGAAAACCAAGCCAGCCTCCAGGTATCTCAGAACGCTAGACAAAGACCCACTAACTGCTGGAAACTCAGACAGCACCATAGTACAGAGAGAGCAAGATGCTGAGCAGAGATAGCGTCATGATGGGAGAAGCTTTAATGCTCCTCTCGACGCATCCTGTTTACATAAGTGTGTAAGTGCACAGTTACATCCCCACATGTCAATGTAAATGGGACATGTGTTTCTCATACTTATGTGCTGGATATATGTGTGAATATAAACCCAGGATCCTGGGAAGATGGCTCAGCATTTAAAAGTACTTGCTCGTAAAAACCTGTTGCCACAGATTCAAATTCCAAGTCACTTATGTAAGCTAGACACAAAAGTTCCTATGATATCCACAAATTTGTTAATTCATTTGATTTGATTAGCCCAGAACAGAACTAAGAAGTGTCATAGTCAGCCACATGTGGCTGGGATGAATCTCCAAACCAGTCACAATTTGGGGAGGAAAGTATTTATTGAAATAACAGATCCAGAGGAAGTTCCAGGGGAAGTTCCAAATATGAAGGAAAAGGTTGGCCCCCATTCATAAATCCAAGCAGAGACAGAGCCAGCACCAGCAGCCAGGGGAGGAAGGAAGAGAGGTTCCCTTCCCCTCAAGCTCCCTTATATCCAGTCCCCTTCTGGAAGGCCCACCCACTCAGGGGGAAGGGCTTACTCTGGAGAAGGGACCTCCTCCCATCTCCAAATCCCAAAAAGATCTTCTCAATCCTTTCTGCAGGCAAACTCAGAGACCCACCCAAAATTACTGTGGATTATTACGCAGGTCAAGTTGACAATAAACTTAACCATCACAAGAAGGATATCGTAAATAAAATGTAACTTCTCTAACACGGGTAGAGCAAGGGTGCTCGACAGAAATTTGGAGGCCCCTCACCTCATAAATTCCATGAAAAGAAAATAATCATGATGATGGCTCAGTAATGACAGGAGGAGAGGAAACCAAGAGGACAAAAATCTGATGGCCTCCACCCTAGAGAAGTTAAAATCCATTAGGTTAATGAGCAGCTATTTCTCTGTTGCTCATTGCACTTTACATCGCTGGGTTTCTTGGGGTTCTTTCTGGATGGAATGCTCTCCTGATGCCTGGTCCCATCTCCTACCCTTCCCTGACAATGTCTATCACCACTGCTTGTATTGTTTGCAAACTCCTTCAAGAATTAGAGGAGGTTTCTCTGCAAAGTTTTCCCTCTTCAGGGAGAATTACTCTCCTTGTTTCCTATAACTTTTTTATTACACAACTCCTAGAGCATGTCTTTGTCTACCCTCCTCTCCAGACTGAAATTCCCAAGGTTAGGGACTATTTGACTCACGCCTCAGAATACCCAGAACAGGTCTACCTGAAGCACCTGCATTTGCCTTGAGGAAGCTCCACAACTGTAACTGCAGATGTTTGACACAGAGAGATGCTAACTAAGAATTCATTGGCTCAAATTTTTTATATCATTCTAGGACTTCCATTTTTAAAGGAACCTTACAGTGTTAACCAAGAGAAGACACACTGACATGTAAACAAAATGACACTATAGTAATATGATTAAACGTTAACATATAGGTATCATGGTAAGATTAAAGTAGTTAGGTTATTTTTCTGAAATGTACATTTAGTCTATTTGAAAGCTATGGAATTTTCTTGAAAATCATGCATATGCACTGAAGCGGGTGTGTGCCTATGAGTCATTGTCCAAGCAGCACTCATGGGAGATGAAAGCAGGCCCAGAAAGCTGGAGAGCAAGTCGGACTGCCTTTTTTGTCTGAGATCACACCACGAAGGGAAATGAATAATGCTTGACACAGTCCAGCATGGCCTGGCCTGGGCCAGCTAGGTTGCTCACAGGGATTTTTATATTAAAGGTCTGTATTATTGAACTTCAAAGATTATAGGATTGGGTTGAACTACAAAGGAAATGTTTTGAAATGGGTCAAGCATTTGATAGATTTTTCTCTTGAGCCTTTTTTTTTTTTGGTTCAGTTGCTAACTCTTGGCTATTATTACATTTCAAGAACCCCAGGACCCATGAATATATGAATAAAGTCATGATTATGAATTTGAGAATTAGCTCATCTGATCACCATTGAGTACACCAGTCATTTCTCTGAAAGGAAATGTAAAGTTATGCTCCTCAGTGAAAACACTGGAGGCAATAAATCATTTCCTTACATGCAATGTATTAAATAAATATCAGAAGATGTTAACACAAAGCCATAACCCTTTCAAACATTGAAGAATCGATCATTTCTAAAAACTAACAGTTTATGAATCAGTTTACATGATTGACTAAATACAGGCAAGCTAGCACTCAGCTCTTTCCTGATAACATACAAATGGATTACTAAATTTTCACAAGCAAATAGCCAAGATGGCTGTAAATTAATCTATCCCATAGGGGATAAAAGAAGACACCAGGGATGGAAGCCTGCCAGCCTGGGTTTGATTCCCCAGTACACATGTAAACCCAGATGAACAAAGTGGTACATGTGTCTGGAGTTCATTTACAGCCTTGGTATGCTTATGCTCTCTTTTTGTCTTCTCCCTTCTCAAATAAATAATTTTAAAAACACCATAAATACCCAGCTTTATGTATTTGATAATTCTGTAATTATGGAGACAACATGTACACA
This sequence comes from Zapus hudsonius, assembly GCA_004024765.1. Lineage (NCBI taxonomy): Eukaryota > Metazoa > Chordata > Mammalia > Rodentia > Dipodidae > Zapus > Zapus hudsonius. The sequence goes on from PVHP010005477.1 coordinate 13,597, forward strand.
TGTGCAACATGGCCTTGGGTATGTAGAAGTCATTTCACTTGGCCTAGAACAGATACACAGATGGGGTCCAATGAAGCTAGGCTCTGGGGGGAAATCAGAAACTCTTGGATGAAAGGACAGCCACAACTTCTGTCTCTGCTGTGCTGGCAGGTGTAAATTACAACTTCTTTGATCTGTGTGTGTTAGCATCTCTGCTCCCTCAAGCCAAGATTCTTTTTCATGTGGGATTTTGAGTCATTTTTGTACTTCCTCTTTTAAAGTTGCATAAACCCTGATAAATAAGAATTCTGATTTCTTTCTGCTATATTGTTCATTTCTTTTGATTGTGCACAGTTAGAAATTGGCAGTATGGTCTTCCTGACCCCCGATGAGTAAGAGCTGTGCACACATAACCTAATCAACTGTGTTCATAATTTACCTCATTGAACAAAACAATCTTACCTCATGAGTAAGTTATACAAGTTTGCCATGTTTTTCTTAATTGAACGATTCTTCTTAAAGAACTCTCCTCATATTTCATGACACTAAACCTATGTCTCTGTGTTGTGTTTGCTTGCTTGCTCTTTAAATTTCCACTCTAAAAATTTGCTGTCCAATTTCTATACAAAGAAAATGTAACTTTATATAGCCCTAGGGTGGGGTCTTGCAATTCTATCCCAGACTTAATGCCTTCCTGAGTCTCTGGAATTTCCTTCCTGCACTGCCCACACAGGAAAGAATGTTTAATTCTAGCTCCTTTGGGCTTTCTTACATCCTGCCCCCTACTGAGAGGCTGCCTTCCTGTGAACATCCTCAGAGACCCACCCAAGATTACTTGAAAGGTCAAGTTGACATCAAAACTTAACCATCACAGTCCACCCCTTGTCAACTTGACAGCAAACCATATATCCTGACATCATACTTAATTCCTAAATAAAGATAGTAACAAGATCATAATTCCGCCTAAAATTATATAACTCTCTCACGTATAACTGTAAATGCATAATCTCCCCAACACAAGACAAGGCCCCTTAATTTAAGAGTTTTATAAACCAAAACAAGTTACATTTACAAAGTAAACATTTACAGCTTCAATGAGGCATACAAGGAAAGACTGGGCCAAGGCAAACTCAACATCAACAAACATCCACATCTGCAGTTCAAGTCCCATACCACAACCAGTGACTAACAGTCTCCGGATTTTTCCAAATCTGTCCCTCCAGCTTGGCTGAGCACCTGGGGAAACTTCCATCCCAAGCCAACAGCGCTCCATGGTAGCCCTTGCAAAGACCTGGTATGTCCAAAACATCTTCGGGTCTCCATAGCAGACCATGGTCCATCTTCCAATGGCTTCACTTGCCAATTAGGGACTTCACACCCTGTTCCAAATACCACATCTCAGCAGCGGCTCCTTGAACTGTGTGGATTGCATGACCCACTCCATGCATGCATTTCTCATGCTTCCAAAAGCAATATCAGGTATGCAGGACACAACCATGTTAATTCAGGGACAAAAAAATATGTGACATTGAAGAGCAGATTCCCTTCTTTCAGCGATTTCCTTTCCAAAGAGTTTGCATAGTCCATCTTTCTGTCCTTCCTGGGTGGAAACACCTCAGGCATCTCTCAATTATTTCAATGTAAAGCAGTTGGGCCATAATCAAAAGCCAGTCTCTGCCAGTAAGTTAAACTTGCTTTGAGGTTTTTCTAACTTCAAATCTTAAATTCTCAGTCCCATATTCATAGACAAGCACACAGTCCATTTCTTAAATTCAGCCTTGGTCAAACTCTCTGGGCTTGGGCAGTAGGACACATCCACCCGTTGACCCAGGCACATACTTCTATTAAGGTTTTCTGAGTCTCTCCTTCCCTGTAGAAAGTTTCCAAACCAAGCCTCCAAATGCAATTCTCTCTGCACTGAGCATTTCCAAATTCTCACCAGAAGTCTATAAAACTTGGCTTACCACTCTGGAAGGCATCTTCAGTTGCAAGTCCATGTCCATTCCTTCTAGCACAGAAGTTCCAGAAGATCAAAATCTACATGGTCAGATTCATCTCAGCAAATCACCCCACTCCTGGTACCAAATTTGTTGTAGTCAGCCACATGCTGCTGGGATGAATCTCTAATCCAGGCACAGTTTATGGGAGGAAAGGATCTATTTGTAGCTATAGATACAGGGGAAGTTCCAGAATTCAAAAGAAGCTGCTCCCCTTTCACAGGTCCAAGCAGAGAGAAAAACCCACAACCTACACCACACACACACACACACACACACACACACACACACACACACACACACAGGAGCAAAGAGGCAGGAGGGCAAGGAGAGAATTCTTTCACCTTTATATACACCTAGGGTGGAGTCTTGCAATTCTATCCCAGACTTAATGGCTTCCCGAGTCTCTGGAATTTCCCTCCTGCACTGCTCACACAAGAAAGGATGTTCTAGATCCTTTGGGCTTTCTTACATCCTGCCCCCTACCGAGAGGCTGCCTTCCTGTGAACATCGTCAGAGACCCACCCAAGATTACTTGTAAGGTCAAGTTGACAACAAAACTTAACCATTACACTTTTCTTCCTTCCATCCTTTCCTTATTTTCTTGTTTGCTTTTCCTTTCTTCAGTGTTATGGATGGAGCTCTGGAGTTTCATACATGCTAGTCTAACATTACTACTAAACTGCAACCGAGATTTTCATGATTTTTTTTTGCATCTGTGTGTGTGTGAGAGAGAGAGAAAGAGAGAGAGAGAGAGAGAGAGAGAGAGAGAGATGATATCTTTTATATATCCCAGGTTTATCTGAAACTCACAAATCCCCAATCTCCACCTCCAAAGTGCTGGGATTAGAGGTCTGTGCCATCATGCCAGGATGTGATAACTGATTTTTGTAATGACACTCAGAAGACAGACAGACAGACAGGCATTGAGGAAAATAGTCTGTCCCAAACAAGTATCAAGTATAAAGTTAGTGGACTTCTGAGTCTGCCTCATCAGGCTGTGACTATCAAATACTTTATGAGACAAGTTACAAACACATGAGTTATGAAGACATGTGTCCTCAGGAGCCTCAGGTACAGCATTTCCCAGATTTTTACAACATATTCTATAAACTATAAGCCATCTATTGCTGCTGTTTGGATCTTAAACACTCCTCACAGACTTGTGTGTTTAAACATCTGGTGGTAGAGCCTTCAGGTAGGTCATGGTTGGTGGTGGTGGGCTACTGGGGTTATGGGCCTGTAAAGATTCTATGTCTGATCCTGCCTCTGGTTTTACTCTGATTTCTGGTGTGCAGCCATGTTCCCTGTGCCACAGAACAGCTCTACTATTTACTCCTTTCCTGCCATATTAAACAGAAATGAGCTCAAATAAATCCTTCCTTCCTTAAGATGTTTCTCTTGGGTATTGTCTTAGCAATATATGTCTGTCTGTCATGTCTATCTTTCATTTATATATATATATCTGGGAATCATTAAACAAAGATTATATAAAGGAAAGAAAATAATTCAAATACACCTTATAACATCCATTTTCATGTCCCAGGGCTCAGAGAGAACACTCATCAGGATAGTCACCTTTACAATGAGATGCCAACTTTATTTCTACCTCCAATAACAGAGCATGTTTCAGAAAGTAGCCCTGAAGCACATGATCTATTGCATCCTGGAAGGATCAAAGCAGAGATAGGAAAAGTCTGCACACAATGTATAGTGGAATAAAAAAAACAAACAGGTACAGCATTGGTTTGGAGTAATCAGTTAGCATAGGCAGTGAAATAAAACAATATACTACTAGTTCAGAAAAAACAGTAGACAAAAGGTTATTGGCAAGAGAATTAGATACGACAGGTATAAAGAAATGTCCGACGCAATATAAGCATGGAAAATGTCATAAGCACCAGTTTACAATGAATCTCCTCTCACACAAAACTGAGATCAGAAAAGTGTCTAAGACTCTGTAAATAATAGTAAGGCATTTGTGAAGGGGAAGACAAAAAACATATCTGGGAAACAGTTATGCCCAAAATAACACCTCAGGAAATGGACACAGATATTGGCATCCACAGAAACCTTCTATAGAAATGGAAAGATGGATAAGAAGGAATTGCAGAGAATCTGTGGCAGAGACAGTGACATATGTTCACCACACCCCCTCCTTTTAGGCTATAGGAAGACTAGTTCCTACATTCTTTTGCACTTGGGTTGGGATAATGTCTCCAACACGTGCATTGAAATGTGGGCATAAATAACATGTTGCTCCATATCTGAGGTAGTTCAAACAGGTGTGCCTTCTCTTCAACCCCTCTTCCCTTCTTCTTCCCTCAGTTTTGAGACTATATATTCTAGATGGTATGGTCTTAAGACTATAGAGCAAGGCCGCCAACCTATATACTTTACATACATGAGGAATAGAATTGTTAGTACACAGAGGTTTCAGATGTTACTGAAATAGTCCCAACCTAGCTAACTAATACATAATCAAGGCAGATTAGTGGATTTAAAAACCAAGTTGATTTATCCAAAGAATATCAAGAATTATTTAGTACTAAGCATCCTTATGAGTATAGTAATTCATCTTATGAGAGACAAAAGACTAGTATAGTGACTTGGTAGATGCTCAAAAAGCATTTGATAAAAGCCAGCATGTATTCTAAACTAAGAAAAACAGTTTTAGTAAAATAAATAAAATGAAATTGCTATTTTTGTTGTTTTGTTGGTGGAGACAGGGTATCACTTTGGTTTCTATGCTGACCTCAAACTAACTGGAATCCTCCTACCTACTCCTCTAAGTGTTAGCTTTCAAGGCATGAGCTTCCATGGAAATCTTACAGCATCTTAAACTAGCAGCTATCATTCTCAATGGACACTTGTAAAATATCCTCATTTATAGCCATAAACAAGAACAGGATGCTGGTGTATGAAACAAGAAAAGCAAAAGGAACTAAAAGTATGAGTATGGAAGTGAAGAAATAAATGCCATATGTACCAGATTGGTTGGAAAATCCAAGATTAAATTAAGAAAAAAAAAGCATAAAAAACAGAACTCAGTAAGGTAGACTATATTGGGGACAGAAAAACCTCAATTTTAATAGCAATAATAACAGCAAAAATGAGAAATGATATAAATTATAAAGCTTCAAAAGTCTTCAGGATTTAAAAATAAACATTTCTCTAAAGGTTAATTTTGACCTTTTAGTGACAACAAATGTTCAAAGGAAAGTCTGGGAAACTTGGCAAAGTAACTTTTAATAATAATATAAATATGTTATTCAAAGACAGACTAGCACAAACATTTTTTGAGATACAGTTACACATAGTCATTAAAATGGTCAATACTAGAGAGTTCTGAGTAAGATGGTGAATAAGAAGCTGATGAGAATGGATGGAAAAAGTTAAGATAACACCTCTACCCCACACACAAGTTCCTATATTGCTAGAAGAGACAGAGTTAAACAAAACAAATATACCTTATGAAATATACCTTATACCTTAGGTGTGTGTGCATTTTATTTTTTCAAAGAAGCCAAACTGACACCCAAGCTGAACCCTGCTGGTCATGCCAGGCTGGGCCTAGCTGCAGCTTATGTGCATTCATGGACAAGATGAGTGCCGGAGAAACACAGTCGAGGCTAGAGGAATCTAGAACAGAGGCTGGATACATAAAGCATGTTGATGGAGGCCAGAGGCCAGCAGGCTGTGGAGGTGTGGCTGGAGTCTGAAGTGAAACTTTTGTTGTTGTTTGCCTGGATGAGCTATACTGCACTGTAGGAAGTACAGGTTGGGACTTGGTACAGTATCCATGATAAAAAGGTAAACAAAGATGGACGGGCCTTCTTCACCCCCTCAGAACCTCAGCCATGGATAGCTGTGGAAAAACTACCAAATCCAGAGACAAACTTGTATTTTAAAGACTAAGGAACTCTGGCAGTGGACTTCAGTCACAGAAATCCTTCCCACTTGAAAAGACAGTGACTTGACTTGTTTGAAGGACTGAGACTAGCAGCTCCTCCTACCGCTGCCTCCCAAATGCTGGGACTAAAGGTGTGCACCACCATGCCAGACTGCATTTATGCTTTTTTGTTTTAACTTGTGTCTCACTGGAAAAAGTTAGGATTGTCTTTACAATGATGAAACTTTTTCTCTACTACTTCTCTTAAGTTTAACCTATATGCGTTTATTCTTCCTTACTCCCCTTTATTCCCCTTTCCAGTGCCTTTACTTCATTAAATATTGATACATTAAGTTTTCCTCAACCAGTACTATGCTGCTATCTCTACTGGGGACACAAATTAAGTATACAAGTATTTTCTATTGTATGTTAACACTGGGACCACTATCAAATCATCGTTACTGCAGTTGGCTTCCCCTCTAAGTACCAGTAGAGAACAAAAATCCTACATAGTAGGAGAACTAACAAAGCACACAGACGGAGAAAAACCCCAGAGGATACCTTTCTCCCAACAGATGCACAAAACATAAAATATACAAAAAAACTATGAGACAATAACCTCTATGCTACCTCCACGAGTTCATAGCTCAATATGGAAACCAAAGATAATGAATAGCTGTAATACCAGAAAAAAGATTGCAGAGTCCTATTTTTAAGAAGTTATTAATGACCATAAGCAAATAAATGAAGTAAGGAAATCAACTTAGGGCCTAGACAGGAACATTATGAAAGTGGATAAAATAGCAACTTGGAGGCAAAATTAAAAATCATGGAGGAAAAATTAGCACAGAATTGAGATTCTGAAAAAAAAAACAATCAAATAACAACACAGGGACAAGCATGATCAACCAACAAGAAAAGCAAAAGGATAAACTTCAGGGATGGCAGACAAGGTCCAGAAAATAATGCATTCAAATGTATATAATGAAAGAAAAGCATGACTCAAACTTTCAACAACTCTGGATATGTCAGGAGACCAATCCTAAGATTTGGTTGTATAGAAAAAGAAGCTGAAATAAACATAGTTTATTCAATAAAACTCATCAGAAAATTTTCCAAATCTAGAAAAAGAAATGAACATCTGGACACACCAGAGACGAGCCACTTCATAACCTATCAGTATCAAGATGTCAAAAATAAAATCAAAGAGATAATATTAAGGGCTGTAGAAAAAAATGCCAACTCACACACAAAGGTAAAACATTAGAATGTATCAGCCTGAAAGCCATGAAAAGTATGGAATGATATATTTGAAGCCTTAAATTGTCAACCACAATTTTTAGATTCAGTAAAGTTACCTCTTAAAATAGAGAAATAAGAGCATTTCAATAGAAACACAAATTAATACGACCAAATCAGTACTGCAGTAATGTTCAAAGAACAGCTTATGATGCCCAGAAGGAGAATACAGTTTCAGTCACATGAAGGCACAGAGGGAAAACATTTAATGAGAGGAAAAGATGGAACCAGGAGAGCCAGGATGTCATCATGTCTAACAAAATAAACCAGCATCCCTCCCCCAATACTAACAGTGAAGAAAATAGAAACATTCCAACCAACCAGAGTGACAACAAAACCACAGGAAATGATAAATCTCATCAATGATCCTAAAGGAAAATGGCTTCAACTCTCCAATTGAAACACAGATTCACACACTTGATCACAAAATAAAATACAGTATCTGTTTATCTTTAAGAAACACATCTCACTGGCAATGACATCAAAGGATAGAAATCAACCTACAAACAAAATGGAAGCTTAAATAAACTAGTAATCTATTCTAGGAATTGTTAAAGTAACTTCAATAAAAAATAGTCAGAAGAGAGAAAGAACACTGAATATTAATGAAGGTTAAAATTCATGAAGATATAGCAATTACAAGTCTGTGTATATAAATATGTTGGGGCTTCCAGTTTCATAAAATAATCACGGAGGGACATGAAAAGTCAAATTGGTCCTGATACAAAATAATAGTTTCCACACCATACTTTCATCTTTATGTAAGTCTTCCAAACTAAAAGTCAGGAAAAAAACTTCATATATAAATCATATTACAGATCAATTGAATTTAACTTCACAAGAAAACTCTCAGAAATGGTATTTTCAAAAAAGTTGCAGGATACAAAATCAATATACAAATATCAGTAGCTTTTCTATATACCAGTAGTAGACTTGCCAAGAAAATTAGAAAAATAGTCGTCTCCTAGTATTCTGAAAAACAACCAAGGATAATCTAACGAAGAAGGTGCCAGACCCCTCCAATGAAAACTTTAATAAGATGCTCTAGAAATTGAAAGCAATAGAAGGAAAGGCCTTCATGGATGGGAATGGAATTAATACTGTGAAAATGACTGTTACTAATAGTAGCCTATAGATTCAACACAATTCCCACCAAAATTCCAATGACATTCTTCACAGAACTAGGGGGGAAAAAAACCCTAAAATCCATGTGGAAACACCAAAGACCTCAAATAGCCAAAGTTATTCTAAATGTAAGGAACAATGCTGGGAGTATCAGAGCTGATATTAATGATACTACAGAGCCAAAGTGACACAGATGGCATGGACAGAACTAAGAGATGTGCAAGTCAAAGGAATAAAGGACCCAGAAATAAAACAAGAGCTCTAGGCACCTAATTTTTTCACAAAGGTATCAAAAAGGTACTTTGGAAATAAGTTTAATTCTGCTGAGAAAATTGTATATCTACATGCAGTAAAATAATTTGAACCACTATGAAGAAAAAATTTAAGTTCATAAAAAACTGTATGAAATCTGAAATGCTGAAACTACAAAAACATAAGAGTGACACTTTAAATATAGGCATAGGCAACAAATTTCTAAAATGAATTCTGACAACATAAGAAAAAAAGCTCCAAGAACTGACAAATAGGATTTTATGAAAGTAAATTTTTTTTGTATGGCATAGGAATCTGTTAGCAGAGAGAAGAGATGGGCTGCAAAATAATCTTTGCCAGTTATACTTCAGACAGTGAGCTAATATCTAGAATTATTATGTAAGGAACTACAAAAATTAAAAAAAAACTTCACATTAGTAAGTGGGCTAATGAACTAAACAGGCAGTTTTCAAAAGAATAAATAAATAAAAGCCAATGAACAGTCTTAAAGTGTTTTATAACATATTTATCCAGGAGAAACCTACAAATTATAACTACTTTGAGATATAGTCATATCCTGGTCAGAATGGCGAACATTAAGAAGAAAATAAATGACGTGGAGAAAGAGGAAACCTTATTCAGTGTTGGTAAGAGTATAAATTGTTACAGCCACTATGGTAATCAACACAAAGGTATATATATATACATATATATATACATATATATATCCCTAAACATTGAATATCTACATGACCCAGGTATACCACTCCTGGGTATACACTCAAACATTTCTAAAGGTCCCATCACAGAGCTATTACACCTCCATGTTTATTGCTGTACTACTACCAACAGCTAAGAGATGAAACCAGCCTATTTGCCCATCAACAGAGGATGGATAAGGAAAATATGGTATGCATACACAATGAAATTTTATTTAGTAAAAAAGTAAAATCATATTTGTAGGGAAATGAATAGAACTGGAAATTGTGCTAAATGAAATAATCCAGACACAGAAACAACTTATATGTGGATCCTAGATTTTATTCTGTGTGTGCATGTGCGTGTGTTTGTGTCATGAAACTAGATCATGAGGAAAAAGAGGTCTTTAAGGAGGGAAATTGAGATTCTGAAAAAGAACCAAATAAATTCTGAAAATGAAAGCACCAATCAAATAACAACCCAGGGACAAGTATGATCAACCAGCAAAAGGATAAACTTCAGGGATGGCGGACAAGGTCCAGCAAATAATGCATTCAAATGTATATAATGAAAGAAAACCATGACTCAAACTTTCAACAACTCTGGGATATGTCAAGAGACCAAACCTAAGAATTAGTTGTGTAGAAAAAGAAGCTGGAAAAGTCTAAAGACATAGTTTATTCAATAAAACTCCATCAGAAAATTTCCCAAACCTAGAGAAAGACATGAACATCTAGACACACCAGAGAAGAATCACTTTACTACCTATCAGCATTAAGAGGGGTGAAGAATAAAATGAAGGTTTTATTTCTTATAATCATAATTTTGGGATTATGGAGGGTGGGGGAATGATCAGCAAAGCAAAGTCTGTATGAAAATGCAAAAGAACAATTAAAAAAAGAAAATGTTAATGAAGCACATTACTTTGTATAATTTTAAAAACTTGTATTAAAAACAAAACAGTGGACACTGGCTCAGGAAGAGATACAAAGAGCAATGGAACAGACAGAAACCCCTGATGCTGTGCTGAGGAACAGGAGCAGTGAGTGAACAGAGTGAGTTCTAAAACTGACCCTTGGGACAGCCAACCTGTGAGGAGGGGACAACACACCAGAAAGGAGGGGCTGCTCTAGAAGCTTGGAAGCTGCATATTCCAGAAAGCAAAGTGACAAGTGCACATCCCCTTCAACCAGAGTTTGATGTGGGTCAGTTTAACATAAGGATTTGTTTTGGAGATTTGCCACAATTTGAAATAACTTCCGGATGAACTGTATAGCCTACAAATATGAAAAAATAACTGATGTATGTCATTATGTAGGCATAAAATGAATATGTAGGTTAATTGTTGGTTATCATAAAGTATTTTACAAATCTAGGGCTGGAGAGATGGCTCAGCAATTAAGGCAGTTGCCTCCAGAGCCTAAGAACCCATGTTCAAATCCCAGTACCCACGTAAGCCAGATGCACAAAGTGGACTTAGAGGCCTTGGAGTGTCCATATTCTCTCTCTCTCTCTCTCTCTCTCTCTCTCTCTCTCTCTCTCTCTCTCTTACAAATAAATAATTTACAAATCTACAAAGTTAAAATGTATCAAAACAAGTAACAGGAACACTTACAAATTTTACACAGTATTGATATCAAGAAAAATGTATGCAGATATAGTATTAAATCATAATTGCATAAAATGAATTCAGGACATACTATTCCACTCTAGTATTTTCATAGCAATATCTAGTTGCTAATGCAGTTGGCTCAAGTATTTTCTGTATCCACTTAAATGCTGAACTGCTAAATGTGTATCACAGTAAGTGATCTCTTGTATTTCTCACATAGTTTACTACATATAAACATACAACCAACTTTAAATGAATATGTATAGTGTTAAATACTTGTTATCGGTGAGGTTTCAGGACAGCAGTAGACTATTAGTGGTTGAATCTGGGGGTAGTCAGTCAGAGGTAACAGGCAGATTTTTTTTTTAGTTCGTGGCACTGCAGTGTCCTTGAAAGGCCAACAGTATTACCCCAAGCAAATGGCTGAAATGTATTTGTTGCTTTTCTTATTTTATTAGGACAAAATACTTGAGTAAAGCAACTTGAAGGTTTATTTCAGCTCACAGTTTGAGGGTATAGTACATCATAAAGGGGAAGAAGCACCAGAAGCATGAGGCAGCTGGTCACATGGCATCCAAGGTCATGAAGCAGAGATAAATGCTTGTGCCTGGATCACTTTCTCCTTTTTGTTGAGTCTAAGACCTCAGTCCATGGAATGGTGCAAAAATGAGGTTGACTACCAGAGAACACTGAATATTCTTAAGATTTATGTTGAGTGTACTGTCTTAGAAATGGTTGGGGGAAATGTTTTAAAACGTTGAAGGTTTTTAGATTCTGGAATACCTGCATATTTGCTAAGGGACATCTCTAATTCAAAATACCAAAAATGCTCTCAAAATTGAGTGGTAATTCACAATTTTCAGATTTTAGAGCATTTTGGATTTCATTTTCTTACCAAGAAAATGTTGACCAGAATTTTTCCCTGATTAAACCTTCTTCAGATCTTTCATGTAGTTATACTTTGAGAGAAAAAAATAAGCCCCAAACTACAGAATGTAATGCTCTTGAAGAGATGACACCTGGTCAAAGCATATTCTATGTATTCCTATGTTCTTGTAAGTACTTAACACTGTCATTTTAGTGCTTGAAAAGGTAAAATTGTGATTATACAGGGGAAAAGTGTTTATGTGAAATATAGTTTGTAGTTTCTACAATATGATCAACATTTAAAGGGATACTGCTTTAATTAGCTTTAAACATAGCAAAAAGTTCAGTCTATGATCAGAGGTTAATAATAAATTTGTCTAATCTTCCAAAAGACAAGAGAGTCAGCAATTAATAAAGACAAGTCTTCAGATTTATTTGGAAATTCACAGTTTCTAATGGTACTACAGCTCCGTAGTTACATATTTAAAATCCTCTTTCCATAACACATAAATGGTTTGACTTCCCACTCTGTCTCTGCTCTCAAGGGCCTTCTATACAATCAGGCCATATTGCTCTGAATGGCTAATTGTGCAGACTGGAAAGAAAAAAAAAATGTCATCTACAACACACTGTTAACGTAAAGCAGCAATGGAAACAACACAGAAAGCTTTAAATAAGTCACATTACAAATAATACCTCAAGAAAGGTATTAGACAAGTTTCAAAACAATAAACAAAAGTGCTCAATAAATTAAACCTTACAACACAAAATGGTGAATTCTCTCTTTCCAAAAGAAGCAAGTTTCAACCACACATTAGGAAAACATTTTACTCAGTCACTGCCAATTACTTTTTAAGGAAAAAAACAAAAATAAATGAAGACACACATCTTGACATCACACATATACATCTCTGCACATAGCCAATACACAGCAAACATCAAGAAATAATAATCCCTTTAGACTTAACCAACAAGATAAGGCTTAAAAACTCAGAGGCTGGTTTTCTGTGGGTAGATTATGTATGTAGGCAGTGATTGTATCATGTGAAACCTGGTCTCAGTAATGTGAAAGTTTAGAGAATTAGTGTTGAAAATGCAATATAAAGAAAACTTCACAAATAGTCACCTGTGTTTGAAGGTAAATTTATAATAAATTTGTATGAAAAATACTAATCATTTCCAAGAAAAAAAAACTAGCTTTTTTAATCCTCATTGAGTTAGTAACTAAGGAAAAAAAAAAATCCCAATCCAAATAAATTAACTGTAACAGTGAAAGCATCACCATTATCCTGAAAGGACAAATTTCAAAAGTCCCCTTGAGCCAGTGTTTATTATATTATGTTCCAGTGAGTTTGCTAAGCAGCAATCTCTGTTGGCAAGTCACCAGGATCTTCACTGTCTGACCCGCACTGCTGAGCTTCAGGCACAGACCACCTTAAAGCCTTGTAGTGTTTGCAGCTTCAAAACCTAATAAAGTTACAAAACAAATCAAATGACAGAAAACCTTCTCCCTCCTCTTCCAGTGGCATTATAAATAGACGAAAGGCACATAAATATGGGAAGGTGCAAGAAATAGGAACAAAGCTAAAGGAAGAGGTTTAGGCTTTCATTCCTATCCCACCCACAGAAACTGGGCTTCCAAATTACTTTGTCCCAGTAATTAATCTGTGAAAAAACATCTTTATAAAATGTTTATCATTGTCCTTGTAGGAAGTGATCAGCCCTGTAAACCTGTAGCTCATTAACCAAGATTGACACAATCCTGTCTACTTTTAAAAGGGCAGAAACCATAATTTCTGAATACTTTCCCCAGTATTTTCTTCCCTCCCCCAAACCCTTCAAATACCACAGACTGTTTCTCAATGAAAAACAAAAAGTCTCCAGTATGAAAAGTTCAAATAATTTTAAATATGTCCCGAGACTGCTGTAACACCAAATGTTCCCACGGTGATCTCCTTGTTTCCTTTGATTATGTCATGCAGGCTCGGCAATGATCCCGACTTAGTCTGTATTAAAGTTTTTATCAATTTTCCTTGGTCTTGGACTTTAGACCGCCTTCGCTTTAAAGCTCTCTTCTCAGTTTTTGTCTTCTGGGACTGTCCATTGCACAGACTTGTGCAAGCTGAAATGCCACAAAAATAAGATTCTTCTGACTGGGATGAAGTTTCTGAGCTTCCCTCTGATGGAGGGCCCTTGTAGGAAGAGTGATAAACTTCTCCCATGTTAGAAAAGTCTCTCTGATTCGTAAAGGGCTTTCTTCCTTTTATGTCTCCATTGGCTATAGGATGCAATGCATCTGCTGGCTTTATGGTCTCAATTTGTTCAGTTTTATACTTGCAGCGTTTCTTCTATAATAAAAATAAAGTATAGGAATTACACCTTCTTATTAGACAGGACAGTTGAACTAAGAGAGGAATGTACACACACGCACACATACACATATCTTGTCGTTTTCTAAATACTACTTGTGGTGGTTTGATTAGATGTTCCCCATAAACTCATGTGTTTTGAATGTTTGGTTCTCAGCTGATGGCCATTTGGGATGACGTGGAGCCTTGCTGAAGAAAATGTGTGTTGTTGGGGTCAGGCTGAGGGGTGTTATAGCCAGTTCCTCTTTGCCTGAATTCAGCTCACTCTCCTGCCACTGTTTCCCACCTGCTGTTGTAGAGGTGATGCCTAGCCTCTGCTCATGTCATGTTTCCCCTGCCATCATGGAGCTTCCCCTCGAGAATGTAAGCTAAAGTAAATACCATCTTCCAATTAGCTCCTTTTGTTCAGATGCTTTATCCCAACAATGAGAAGGGAACTGCAACACTATTCAATCAAAACTGTTCTTTTTTTCCCATACCGTATGTTCATGTATGTGTACAGGTGCTCATGTGTCCATGCATACATATGGAGGCTAGAGGTTGACATCAGGTATCTTCTTCAGTCACTCTCTGCCTTATATTGAAACAGAACCTCTTCCTGAACCCAACGGCTCACTGATTCAGCTAGAAAGGCTAGCCAGGAAGCCCTAGGGATCTGCCTGCCTCCACTCCTCAGTGCTGGGATTACAGGTGTATGCTACCACACTGGGCATTTTTAGTGGATGCTGAAGATCCAAACTTAGGTTATTATGCTTTGCATGGGAAGCACTTTAACAACGAAGCCATTCCCCAGCCTCTTAATCAAAACTCTTAATCATTTACCTGCCACCTCTGAATACAGAGTTAGGAAGTGACAAGTAATACATAAATACCTACCATGTGCCAGATATATTTTATGTACTAACCCTAAAAGGTTTTTCCTTGGTTCCTAGATGAGAAAAATCAAGCCTCAGAGATTTGGCTCTCTGCCCAAGTTAAAAACAGCAAACAGCCAAGTTGGAATAAAATCTTAAGCTATTTGGCTCTGGAGCCCAAGTCCTATTACCTAAAGACAATTACTGCTAATCAAAGCAAAAAGGATACCAGATTTGTAACCAACCCCTGCCCCCCAAGTACATACTAAGTTTTACCTAATATGTAAAGCATCACGTAAGTAAGTCACAAATTCTGTTTCTGTTTTAAAAACTGGGAATCAGGATTGCAAGATGGCTCAGCAGTTAAACGTGCTTGCTTGCAAAGCTTTATGGCTGAGGCTTGAATCCCAGTTCCCATAAAAGTCAGATGCACAAAGTAGCACAGGCATCTGGAGTTCCTTTGCAGTGGCAGGAAGCCCTGGCGTGCCCATACAAACAGACATACTCTCTATCTTTCTCTTTGTGTGTGCATGTCTGTCAAATAAATAACACATTGTTTTAAACTGAGGATCTACTATCTTCAAGTTGTTGGGAGGAATACTAAAGTAACCATTATGCTAAAGACTACTTAAAGATCATAGTAAACCTTTAAACATATTCATTTCTAGCATACAACATTCCAATAAATGTCAAAGGAAAGAGAATATTTATTACCTTTTTTTCTGGAGAGAACTTGAGGGGTTCTACGATGTACAAATCATTTGGATCTACTATAAGAAGAAAAAAGCAGATGTAACATGAAAAGTGGATCATGCTACAATTAAAAAAAATCATCACTTAGTAATTATTCATAAAACTAATTTATATTTAACCATAGATTAACTATGTTGTTGTTGTTGTTATTATTATTATTTTAGTTTTTTTGAGGTAGGATCTCACTTTAGCCCAGGCTGACCTGGAATTCACTATGTAGTCTCAGGCTGGCCTTGAACTCATAGTGATTCTTTTACCTCTGCCTTCTGAGTGCTGGGATTAAAGTTGTGCACCACCATACCTGGCTTAACTATGTATTTATGCATTTAAAATTAGTAGCTAAAATAAGCTTACTAATTACTACCAATTATTATTTACATCCTTATTTTGAACTTGGACAAAGTTGTCTGAAAGTTGGTTATCAGTCCTGAAGACAACGAACTTTTAAATAAGTATATTTCTTATTTTTAATTAACAAATATCAATCAATATAGAAAAGGTCCTTTTCTCGGGCCAGTCACACAATCTTACCTGATAAGAAAAATAAAACCAGTATCAAACCTACAGGTAATGTGAGTATATTCCTGAAGGACTAAACTTCATACTGCCATCACAAAGGTGGATTAAAACTGTGTGCCAAGCAGTTGGAACCATGCATAGAGCCAGCCAGTTTTTTTTATACAAAAGAGATATAAAATTTTTTTCTAATCATTTGCTACTATGTTTAAAACTATGAACTCAAATATAAAAACAGCTTGAACATGCAATACCTGTTACTAAGTAATAATGAATATTCTGGCATGGTGAATAAATAAGCTACAGAAGTTTATCTCAAATGTCATTACTCAAAACACACGTAGCACATTCCTAACCTTCTTCCCACAATGACAAGATAAACACACATCTACAAGAGGAGCAATGGGACTTTAGTCCTATTCAAGACTGGACAGAGACAGACCTAACTTAGTAAGTAACAAATATGTTATAAAAAACATACCAAAACATAATAATGTGATTTAACCAATTATAACTTCTTATATCTTCATCCAGAAATTTCTTGAGAAATTCACTGAATATATATTTAAAAGTATCCAAATATTTCTTTAAATAGTTAATCTAGATCATTAATCTCATTACTTATTAAAAAATTAGGAAGTCTTCTTTCAGGAGTGATTGTTCTATCTTTCAGAAAACCATTTTTCTCATTTATTTCCCCCATATTTAGTGCCTGTGCCACTTTGTACATCTGGCTTTTGTGGGAACTGGGAATCAAACCTCAGCCATCAGGCTTTGCAAGCAAGCACTTTTAACTGCTGAGCCATCTCTCCATCCTTAACCTCAGTTTTTAAAACAGAAGCAACTAAATACGACAGGGGAAGTAAATGAGAAAAAGAAAATCACGAAAGCATTCGATAGTTGCCAAGATAGTTAAGTAACCCTTTCATCCAAAGGAGGAAAGATAGGAATCAGAGTCCAGTGGAACATAAGTCACTTTGTCCCGAGTGAACCTGCCAACAAATAAATGCATGAACTTTGGTTCTTATGGTATCCTGGAGGAATAAATCAGAAACTAGATCCATGGACTCAGCAATAAGATATGTTTCCCCTTTGCTTAGTAAAGTGGAAATCAAAAGGAAGCTATCCTTAGGTAAAGAATAAATTTATAATCCAAATACCCAATACCTGGTTCCCAACAAACCTCGAGCCACAAATTTAATGCAAATTCTTTTTGAAAGCTAGAATTTAGATAAAGCTAAACAATGCCTTTATAAGTCTTGAACCCACTCTGACCTGAAAAATGCTACACAATTCTCATTCGTCTGAAACTTACCATGAAAACGCTGGATGTAGCTCAGTGTCCACAAAACCAACCAACCAACCAACCAACCAACCAACCAACCAACCAACCAACCAACCAACCACAGCTGGGATAGATGGTATACACCTTTAATCCCAGCACTAGAGAGGCAGAGGTAGGAGGATCACCATGAGTTTGAGGCCATCCTGAGACTACATAGTGAAATTCCAGGTCAGCCTGGACTAGAGTGAGACCCTACCTCGACACAAACAAACAATCAACCTGAAATGCACCGAAATACTCCATACTTCTTAATAAGGCCTGCTCTCAGGATCAGGTATTTTACCAGAGTCTAATCTGGTATGATTTTATTGAGTCCTAATTACCTGGGGGAGAGAAATACCATCAGCTCCCTCTAGCCAATATGCCCCATATAAAGCAGAGGGGATAAAAGGAGGACTGAAAAACTTACTAGTAAACTTAAGATTATTTACCTTAGTAAATACATCAGGTCTACCTCACAAAAATTACAAGGTGTACTAAAAGACAAAACCAACCCACCCACCTGGTGTGGGTTGCCTGAAGCAACATTTCAACTACAGTCAGATATGGCAGGCAAGAATCCTGGAATTATCAGTCTTGGAATTAAAAATTACGATTAGCTAAGGACTGTAATGAAAAAGTGGACAGCATGAATGAACAGATAAATGATATAAGCAGAGATGTAAGCTGTGAGACCTATCAGAAAGAAATGCTGGAGACAGACAACAGTAATAGCAAAGAATGCCTTTGACAGATTTAGTAGCAGACCAAATATGGCTAAAAAAATCTCTGAGTCTAAGGATATGACAATAAAATCTTCCAAGACTAAAAATTTTAAGAAAAGCAGATATCCATCAACTATGGAACAGCTAAGTAGGCTATAAATTAAACTCAATGTGAAAGCCAGGACAAGAGAGAAGAAACAGAAGTAACATTGGAAAGATTGAGAATTTCCTGGAATTCTGTGTTTTAAGGGAGAATCATGTAATTCTTTGCTACACATTCTTCAAAATAGAGGGAGAAATAGTTTCATAGACAAGTAAAAATTGAGGGACTTTCTTGTCAGAATACCTGCCTTGCAAGCAATGTTGCAAAAAATTCAGTGAGATGATTAAAAAAAACCAAGTATGTTTATGTATACCTACCTATATAATCCGTGTATGGATATATAAGTAGGATGAATTACAGCAATAATGCAAGTGGTGGGACATATAATTAGTGTTACTTTATCATAGGGTATTCAGATTGCTTTAAGGTATGGTATTATTTTAAAGTATGTGTGGATTAGTTATAAATCTATATAGCAAAATTTATTAGAGCAACCACCAAAATGAGTTAAAAAAGAGTAAGAAAGAAAGAATCATATAAAATACTCAATAGTAATCACAAAGGGCGGAAATAGTGTATAAAACAGAGTCAAAGAACAGAGTAACAAAACAGTAACAATGGGAAAACAAATGGTATTAGTCCAACTATATCAATAAACAACATTTTAAAAGTAAGTAGTCTAAATAAGCCAGCTGAAAGATTAGAGAGAATCAAGAAATAAGATTCATCATTTGAAATACAAAAGAACTATATTTATCTGAGACAAAACAGACTTTAGACTTTGATAAAGGGCCATAAATAATAATAAAGAGGTCAATACTCCAAGAAGACATAATATTCCTTAACATGTGTGTACTTAAAAAGCCATTAAAATATATCAGCCTAAAACTAATAAAAATACAAAAATAGATAATTTCACTATTATATTTGGAGATGTTATACTCCACTGAGAAGATATTTAGCAAGCAAAGGTTTATAAAATCACAGTGAAACTTAGTTGTACCCAAATTTAGCAATACACACACTGTAACAAAAATACACCATATGCTTTCAAAACTCAATTATAGTCAAAGTAATATCAGCCAAAACCCCAGTACATTGTTTTTGATGAAACCTTTAGTATTTTGACTGTAAATTTACATGGAAATGCAAAGAGGCAGCAATGACCAAGATACCTAACTGAATAAAGTTTGGTATTGACAACCCTATTGTAATCATTTGGATCTTAAAAATCTTGCAAAAGCTCATGTGTTAAAGGCTCAGTACCCAGATGATGGTGTTATTAGATCCCCTCCCATCCTCTCTGCCTTTTGGCCACCGTAAAGTGAGCAGCTTTGTTTTATCACATGTTCCTAGTCATGATTCCTGCCTCATCTGAGAAACAATAGAGTCAGGTGACCATGGACTGAAAGCTCAAATCATGAACAAAAATAAAGCTTTCTTCCTGTATTACTTTCTTGCTACTGTGACAAAATAACTGGCAAGAAAAGGGAAGAAAGTTTTTTTTTTTTTTTGGTTTTTCGAGGTAGGGTATTATTCTAGCTCAGGCTGGCCTACAACTCGAGGCGATCCTTTTACCTCTGCCTCTTGAGTGCTGGGATTAAAAGTGTGCACTACCATGCCTGGCAAGAAGGTTTTTTTATTTGGCTCAGACTTCTGGAGTCCATGGTGACAGGCAAGTCATGGCAGCAGCTGGTCACATTGCATCCAGTCAGGAAGCACAGAGGGATGAATATTGCTGCCATCTCGCTTGCCTTTTTCACACATGGCAGTGCCACATACAGTTAGGGTGTGCCTTCTCACATCAATTGAACCAATGTAGAAACTCCCTGAAAAACAAGCTCAGATATTTGCCTTAGTAATTCTAGATCTAGGACCCCTTCAAGTTGTTCATTATTTTGTCAGAGATGTAAATATGAATACAACTAACGCCCTGATAAAACCCCCCCCAAACCAATTCAAAGTTATCTAAGAATCAAAGAAAAAATACTTTGAAAGATACAAAAGAGTTTCATCTGTAAAAAAGAAATAAAATTCTGCTTGAAACAGATATAAAGAAACACTATCACAATGGGAAAATATTCATTGTTTAAAGTAGAAGTATTGTATCATTAGGTGTAAAGCCTACTCTACTTGGCCTTAAAAAGTTAAGAAGAAAAAAAATTTAAAAGCCACAATTCACTTAATTTTAAAAAGACTAGATGTGATACAAAGAAAACAATACCTCAACCTATCTCCTAGTTGCTGAAATAGAGCTCAAATAAGAAATGCATGTACTTGAGTCAGAACAGCTACAAAATTCACACCACTGTGTTCCTAGAAAGCAGAATAACTGGACAGCTGGTAGGAGGTCACTCAGAGATGATAGGAAGGCAAATTCATACTACACTCTGGCAAGCTGAGTGACAGCGAATACTAAAGTTCTGGGACCAACATTCCCAATCCCACTTCTGTTGGTAGATGTTAACCAAAAGATATATAATAGCCTCAAAATGAGAACAGTCCAGAGGCAAATGAATAATATAGAGCTTATTTGTATAACTGAGTACTTTACTGTAATTATAATAAACAACGATTCTCAAGTTAAAACTACTGTCTATCCTGGAAGGGGCAGTGAGGAAAACAGCGCACTGTAATATTTGAGATGCTGGATAATATTTTGCTTTTCAATCAGGATGTCGTTTCTATGCATCCATTGAGTTTAGAAAAAATTCATTAAGCTTAAATTTGATAGCTATGCCTTCATGCATGTAACACCTCCACTAAAAAAAATCATTATAAAAAGAGGTATCAATAAAAAGAATTAGAAAGAAAAGAGCAAGAAGGTTGAAGAGATCTGTCAGCCCTAAGAAGTACACATGGAAGAGACTAAGTCTGGTAAGTTCTGTGGTGGTAGTTTCACACTAATGAGGCTTGATTTGATGATTTAATTAACAGAAAGCATGCAGCCAGGCTACTAAAACCCTAAAGAAAGGGAGAAAGCCATGTTTATTAAGACAGTACTTTACAGTAAAATATATAATTAACTGGTTATTTTAATACTGTTATGAATATAAATTTCTAAACTCTAGGTGTCTTAATGAGCACTAACTACAACACATTGTCACATAGTACATACATCTATTCACTTAATACAATGCTAGCTAGTGGAACCCAGTTATAAACTCTGGGGCTATGAAAGAAAGATCCAATTTTGCTTTAGAGAGTGCCTCACAGTCCTAAACTAGAGACAAAAAGGGTCCTACCTGAACAGGAAGAGGAGGCAGAATAGCACAGGATGATATGGGAGCACATTCAGGTTTTCCATATCTGCTGAACTGTCTCAAACATCCCTTTCTAAAAAGAAATACTTCTAAACAGGAGCATGTGCAAACAAAACTATCCATTGCTAATTAAATAGACTAAGACCCCCTCCCAACCCTTTGGGTTTTTAAAACAATAAAGAGGTTTAAAATGTGACAATAATGTAAAAATGTGGCTTTGATTTAGCACACACTCAAATGAAACTTATATTCAGTTTCTTTTGCAAATGGTCACAAACACATACATTATACTTATGCCAGAAGTAAGCTAATTTTATGTTTAAAAATATACATTACATATCCACAAAAATTTACCTTCTTTGCCAGTGAACTGTAGAGATTTGGATCTGATAAGTGGAAATGAAGTTCTTCTTTTCAAACTCATATCATCGTAAGAAGAGAAGCATCTAATACAGGAAGAAAATAATATTGGGTACAATTAACATATGATATCTAACTTATAGCAGGTATTAAGAAATATACCTATCACATGGGACTAAGTCTAAATTAACATCAATTATTTCCAATATGGGTAAAACAAATATTCTTATCTAAAGATATTATGTTAATTTATAATCTCTTCCACCTTTGAGCATCTTTTTGAATCAAAATGCCAAGTCTTTATAATTAGTGTTTTTCCTATTATTATAAATCAACACAGCTATTATCTCCAAGCATGCAACCATCTTATCACTTATCTTATCACAGTGGTTTCAAGAGAGAAATTATCTCAATGTCCCATTGCTTGCTCAAAATTTCTCAAACAAACAAACAAACAAACAAACAAACAAAAAAACGCAGTCAAAGTTGAGCACAGTGGCTCATGCCTTTAATCCCAGAACTGGGGAGGCTGAGGTAAGGGATCACCATGAGCTCAAGCAGCCTAGGCTAAACTGACCCTGACTCCAAACAAACAAAAACATAGTGGAAAAAATAAAGAAAACTATTCAATATAATCCCGGCATTACCTTCTAGGGCTTGGATACTGATGACTGTTAGGGAGCTTTGAAATATAATCTCCACCAAATTGAGACGTGTTCCGGCAACGCTGCATACAGAGCATCAGTCCCAAAACAACACAGAGAACCAAAGATATGACGAGATAGCTCTGTCTATCTGAAACCTCAACAACAACAAAACAGTTAACAATAATTATAATAAAGCATATTATAGACAAAAACAGTTAAACAAGAATCATTATAATAAATCTTATCAAAGAATGTGGTGGAATTAAAATTCAAAGAACAAATCATTTTAAACATTTTTAATGTGCTTCAAAAACTATATATATGGCATGCCCTTTGAAAATAAAATATTAAAAAATCTTTAACAATTCTTTTTCTTTCTCTCCCTGTCTAAAATTTTCAAATCTATGGAAAAATTATTTTAAAAACTCAATAAACATGTTTGTACCTTTTATCTATACCTACCAATTATTAACTTTTTTCCATTTGTACTATTTCTTCTTCAAGGATTAAAACATGCATTTTCCTATGGCCTTTTTCACTGTGTAAAACTAAATCATTCTTCATTCATAAAACATGCATTTTACTATGGTCTTTTTCACTGTGTAAAACTGAATCACTCTTCATTCACTCACAGTTATAGAAAGAAGGCCAAAGCCCAGAGATTATCCTTATTTCCTCTTCCTCACATACCCCAAAAAGTTTCATCAAGGATTATTTTTCTACCTCATAAATGTATACTCAATTCAATTAACCTTTTTCTACTTTCCACTTCTAAAATCCTAGTCCAAGTAAACTTTACTCAAGTTATTTCAACTGCTTCCTAGTGAGTCCCTTCCTGTTTCCACTCCAGCTGTCCTAAAGCAGCAATTCCCAATAGGGACGTTCTCAACATGGGAGGAATCACAGATAGGTAATCATTTCCTTAATACTTTCCAATCCTCAAATTAAAAACTAATCCTCCACAGTTCTATATGACCAGGAAGCCTTTGTCCAGTAACCTGAACTCATTTCTTAGCCTCACTGTTCTCACCAACTTTGCTCTAGCTCTACACTGCCTCCAAATATACCATATAATTACTAATTTTAGGTCCATTTAACCTAGCTCAGCCAATAGCAGGTTGTTCTATCAGGCACTGTGTGATTGCTAAATACTTTTTTGTTTTCAAGGCAGGATCTCATTCTAGCCCAACCTAACCTGGAACTCACTCTGTAGTCCAAGCTGGCCTTGAACTCACAGGGATTCTCCTACCTCAGCCTTCCAATTTGCTGGGATTAAAGGTATGTATTACCATGCCCAGTTTGTTAAATACTTTTGAGTTCTTAGTGCTAATAACTCCTTTCCACAGACAAGACTTCCAAGATTATCTGGCTGAATTCCTTACTAGTACTACCTACTGCCTTGCACACATGTATGCCATTTTCTTCACAGCACATACCAAGAATAGAAACTGTCATATTTATACATTTATTAAACAGATTCTATCCCTCCCCAGAATGTAAACCTATGGTGCCAGAAACTACTAATACATTACTGAATACTTATCTATTTAGTGAATCTTTTACTTTGCTAATAAGCTTAATAAGCACCCGGATTAAGAAATTTTATTTTTATCCTTTTTGCAAAAGACCAGATAGAATTAGCTTTATATCAGCCTTATAGGTATGACCTAAATTATAAAAGCATTGTTTGACAAAAGGTTATCATAGTATATTCTCAAAACTTTAAAATGCCACATTCTTTTGCTCTGCAAAGTTCTCTGTAAATGAGTGTCTTTATTGGCTAAAGTTCTGAGGTATCATGTTCATGCTGCTAAACCTTCCCTCTGACACCTTCCATAGGTGCTCTGTACCTTATAATAGCAGTGATTGAATACTTACCTCCCGTTTTAGTTCTGCCACAGTTGCTGATAAATTTGAAACAAGGTGTGTCATGTTGGTCAGTTGTGCCTGTAGTAACTGGATGGCTTCAGTTTGCCGCTGATCCTGTGATAAAAGATTATTTTTCTTCAGGTTTTACTTGTACAGTAACTATATTATACCTTCAATTGAGAAATATCTGGAAAACCCACTAAGTTCATCCAAACATATATTTATATGAAGATCTCAATAAATAAATATTACAAACTTTGACTAGAATTTTTAAAAACATAAAACACTTCCAAGAATCTGGGACTATGTTCAACTCCACTCACAAAGGTTTTCCCCTCTTACTGTTACAAGTAGGTAATTGTGTAGCAGAAACTAATACATTACTTTTCCAATTATAGGTATTAAGAAGTATATATGGTAGCTTAACTGTAGAATGCCCTTCATAGCCTCATGTGTTTGTGATTAAGCCTCATACTTGATCCTCAGTTGGTTAAACCTTTTCAAGATGGAGCCTTGCTGGAGATGTGCCACTGAGGGCAGACCACAAGGTTTATAACTCCAGCCACATTGGGTGTTCATAGTGAGCTCACTATTATTGCCTCTTCCCTGCTAAAATGTGTGCAGACATGACCCTAGCTTCCTGCTTGAAGCTGAAATAATCCTTTACTCTCATGAGCTGTTTCTAGTAGGGTATTTTGTCCCAGCAACAAGAAGTAACTGCTACTATATATAAGCAGCTATTTGCAAAAAACAAAAACAAAACAAAGACCCCCCCCCAAAACCTATACTACCACTCTATTAAAAACAAAGCAGTTGGTAAAAAGGCATGCTGATTTTTTTTTAAGAATACTTCTGAATGCAGAATATACTTAATACCAAGAAGACAAACTTTTCTTTTTTACAGCATAAACAATGATGGAACTTAGAATGTCACATAGTAAAATAATTACAACTGGTCATTTGATACAATACTTCTACCAATGAAAAGAAATTGACCAAAATTACCAATTTTTCCATTTTTTAGGCAGCTCTGAATTATGGAAATTTTTATAAACAATATCTTCACATGGATATTTTAGGTAATTACATGTCACACTTACAGTTATAAACCCAAATTAGGAGACTGTACTAAGTATTTAAACCTGTTACTAAATTTGATGGAAAGAAGGCTGAAAGAAGTGAAGGAAATCTAAAACTCTAACTTTAGCCCTGATATAAAATAACTACATAATCATCTATTATTCTAGATCTAAGTTCTTTAATTTTAGATTCAAAAAGATTTTAAATTTAAGATGTGCATGAGGAGGAAAGGAATGTATGAAAATGTTACAAAAGGTTCAATTCCTTCTTTTACTATGGTCCACACTATAGTATTTTCTGTCTTTATCTTTTTAAAATGCTATGGTGAGTCATTAAATCATTTCTTTTGAATCCTAAATCACATTTTACCTTATTAATCTGAGACAGTTAAATACATCTAAAGGATAAGCTTAAGCTAGGTAACACTTCTAATCAATATGTTTCTAATAATGCTAATAAGATCACAACACCATGAAAAGTACTTATACAAGTCTTTGAAATATAAGGCATGGATATTATATTTAAAGCCAAGAGAAAACAGAAGTCATTGGATTAAGAATTTCCTAGTCATTACACCATGCACACCATTCTTAAAGGTTTAACAATGAAACTTTGTCTCAAAAATCAACAAGACAGGGTAGTGACTATACTACCAGTCATATTATATCACTATCTAGCTCCAGCTAATAGGTAAGAAAAATAATAACATAAAAATATATATTAAAATGACAAAATAAAGCTGTTATTTGTAGTCAATAACAAGTCTACATAGAAAATTGTAATATTTTGCAATTTAACCAAATTCAAGCAAAGTTTACTATACATTCAAAATGTTAATAATCAATGATCAAGAAACATTTTTTCTAGAGGAGTTAATAATGATGCTAACTTTCCAAACATGATATAGTATCCAAGCTTAATTATCAGCTACCAGAGAAAAATGTGAATCAATATGGCTAACACATTCCATTAATTAGATCCTACAAAATTCTGTGAGTAATGACATAAACAGTAAAATGTTCACTAATATAGTCATTATAGAGAGAGTGTGGAAATACCTCAAAAAACTAAAATACAATTTCCAAATGATTCAGCCATTTATATACTCAGTATATAATGGAAGATAAAATTATTATATCAAAAAGATACTTTTAATTCCCATGTCTACTGCAGCACTATTAATAGCTAAAATATGTTATCAACTCAGATGTCTCTCAACGAATGATAGATACAGAAAATGTGCTGTTTACTTCCACAATGGGATGCCATTCAGTCACAAGAAAGAAGGAAATTTTGTTGCTTAGAGCAACATGGATGGAACATTACTTGGATGGTCATTACCTCAAGGGAAATGAACTAGTCACAGAAAGTGCAAATACATGTTTCATATATTCTCACTCATTTGTGGAAACTATCATGTCAATTTTATGTCACAATTGAGTGAGACAGAGATTCCTAGACAGGGAAAGAATATGTGTATGTGGGGAGGAAGAAAGAATACAAGTTCAATTAAGGGTACCCACCAAAACCAAGTGAGTGTGGACAAATAACTTCTAGTTCTTGAGCATAGTGGGAAATTACTAGTCAAAACATGTTATACTATGTTTCAAAATGACAGAGTACTAAAAATTACTGAAGTGATGGAAATGGTAATTACCTGAGCCACCTTCCCATCCCAAATACAATGCAATATAAAAAAGTAAATACAAAATGAAGAAACCAACCTGTTCCTCTGCTATTCTTGAAGTATTCTGAAGTTTTACTATTGTTTTATTGAAAGCTTTTTGCATTTCTTCCATTTGTTTTCGGTATCTACAGAGTAAGAATTGGTTTAAATTAAATTTAATTTCTTATTCATACAGCACTGGACACATAGTTCTGATCTTATATATGACATGAACCAACTTTTCTTAAATGACTTTCTTAAGACTATGCAATACAACAACACATGCAAGGTATCAAAAAGAGGTCCTAAACACCCAGTCTATTCCTCTCATTGCTATATAAATGTAATGATTTCTGGGATTCTTTTAGGAGTGAATTGGGGAGAGGAAGGGAAGTGTTCATGACCACACACACAAAACAATGTCTACCTAAATGACATCTATTTAGTAGAACTATAACAACTTAAGAGTAGAATGAAAATATCAGGACTTCTGGACATTTGGTGCCTAGGCGATTACAAAATATTGTGGAGTTGGGGGGGTTCTGATTAGAGATACTGGACACTTGTAGGATAAAAACAGTACATAAGTCTAAAAAAATGGAGGGCTGTGCCTAGAGCCTTAATCACTGCATGAATAAATGTAAGGGCACTGATTTTGGCACTTAGAAGTACAAGGATATAAATTATAAAAATTGGAACTAGAATTCTATGGCCTGTATAAAAACTGTGCATGTATAACATTCACTCTTGTCTTTATATATCTAAGCTTATAAATTATACCTGGTAAAGTTCCACTATAATCTTTAAGGTATATATACACTTCTCATGCAGCCACTGGAAATCAATCAGTAAAAATGGCTAAAGTTAACTATAGAAAAATAGAGAAAGTGAAGGTAAGGTATGCCCGTACATGACTCTAGTTCCAGTTATTTAAAAAGCTGAGGTAGATCACTTGAACCCAGGAGTTCAAGATTCATCTGGGCAACTCAGTAAGAAATAAGGAAAGGATCAAGTGGGTCAAAGATTATTCAAACTTCAAACCCTATTAGACTTAATCATAAAGGTGCTGGGTCAATGACTAGTATGTCTAAAACATAAAGAGAAAGACAATCAATTACATAAGGCCTTCGATCAGAGGCTTTCTTCCTAATATAGATTATAAGATAATTAAATCCCCTACTTTAATCACAGATCATATTTGGCTAGGAAACTTAAAATGTAAAATGGATTGTGCTTACCTTTGACTAAGCTCCTCCAGATAGCGACCACTAAGAGACATGTTAACTTCTAAGGCTTTAATACGATTATTAAGTCG
Organism: Zapus hudsonius; assembly: GCA_004024765.1. Taxonomy (NCBI): domain Eukaryota; kingdom Metazoa; phylum Chordata; class Mammalia; order Rodentia; family Dipodidae; genus Zapus; species Zapus hudsonius. The sequence goes on from PVHP010005477.1 coordinate 42,163, forward strand.
CATAAATACTGATTCCTTTTGATTTGATCCATGTACCAGATTTCCATTAGCATATCCCAGATCAGTAGAATTTTGCAATTCGGCATAGAAATCTGTGGCTGTCCTCTGTAATCCTTTCAGAAGGGCATCTTCTGGAGACTGATCTTCCTCTTTGACTTCAGATGGTGAAGAAGGATCCACAACTGTAGTCAATACTGGCTTTAGTATGTCAGCGATGTTCAGTTTGCTCTCCCCATCTTCACTATTTGGAATAGTGGCTGTGTTTATAGGTGGTGCTATTGTTTCAGATACCTTTGTGATAATTTGCATGGAGGTCACATCTTCTTTGATAGTGCTGTCCATTATCTCATAGACAGTAGACGGCTTCTCTACAGAACTAAAGGTCCCGGGCTTTTTTTCTGTTGCAACCTCAACAGCACTCTCTTGGGGAATCACTTGTGATGGTGTGTACCCTGTTTCATGTTTAGCAGACTCAGATCCTTCTGTTTGTGAAAAAGAATTGATTTCTGGAGTAGTATCTAAGAGAAGAGACTGAGAAAGAGTATGAGGATGGCTTGGTTCAAGTTCAATTACATCCACAGTATGATTTATCAAATCAGCTTGGTTCATACTACTTAGGTCATCAAGAAAAGTTTCTGTTTCTTTTTCCACATTCTTGCTGTCCAATTCTCCAATCGGAGGTTGCAGCACTGAAACATCTGCTGATTCTGCAGGAAGTAGTAATGGTGGCCGAGCTGACACATGATCATCTTTATTCATAGCAGCTCTGCTGCGCTGTCGATAAAGAGCAATTCTAACTGAGCACCATTTATATATGTACTCTGAAAAGCTTGAAATACAACAAACTGTGGTCAGCTCACTACAAAGGATTTGTGTCTCTGACTCAAACCAGGATGATTCATCTTCCTGATCGCCACTGCCCAAAAGGGTCACTGTGGATGGACCCATCTCCTCCTCTTCCTCTTGAACTAGTTGTACAATTGGACTTTCTTTCAGAGCATCTGGTGTTGATGGTTCTGTTTCATGTACATTTGTTTCAGTGATTACATGCCTACAAATGTATATGTCACAATTACAGATCACTTTAATGAGAAATTTAAAGTTACAGTACGCTTAAAAAAATGTATTGGAGGGCTGGAGAGATGGCTCAGCGGATAAGGCACTTGCCTCCAGTGCCTAAGGCCCCCGGTTCAATTCCCTAGTACCCACGTAAGCCAGACCCACAAGGTGGTGGACTTGGGGCGTGCTTTCTCTCTCTTTCTCTCTCTCTCTCTCTCTCTCTCTCTCTCTCTCTCTCTTTGCTTGAAAATGAATAAATAAAATATTTTTTTAAAATGTATTGGATATAAAACAAAGGAAGACTGAGATACAGAAGAAATGTTGAGCATAAAAACATACTCAAATATTGTACTGGATGAATTTTAACCCTATGACACACTGTCATGATAAAAATATTATTCAGAAATGATAACGCAAAGTCCACTTATCAAGTGATCAACTAGATGACTCAACCCACCATATTTACCACATCATGCTTGCTTTGTTTTTTAATCTGTTAGACTCGAAGTGACTACCTATATTTCCTGAGTGCACAGTGTATCTTTCTTTTCATAACACTTATCAATACTTTAGGAGCCTTACTATTCTTTGCAGATTACAAATAAGCTACCCCAGAGCTAGACCCAAACCCCAGGATTCTTAATTCTATCTTCAAAGAGCAGCTACCTTTCTCAAAGTTAGTGTTTCTATAGATGATGAGAGCAATTCCAACACACATGATGTTATATGCTTCAGTGAGGAATAATCTTAATGTCATCTGGGTTGGTTTTCTTATTTAGAAACAAATATTTGATGACTTCAATAAAAAAATTCTGGTTTATAAACAATGCCATTAGTTCTATCCCATCACTGGCTTCTAAGTATGTCTCTGGGACTGGATTTAGTGGGAGCAGGATTATAAATGACAAAGCCTATGGTGCGTCTAAGATAAAGACAGCTAATTTCTGGGTATAGCCTTACAAATGAAAGCTCTGACAAACTATGGTAATAGAAATACCAGAGAGGAAATTTCTTCACACACAAACTTTTCTACTTTAAAAATCACTATCAGAAAAATGTTTCCAAATACAGATTATTGTCATAACTCCAAAGACAGGAGGGATAAAAGATTTAAAAGGTGGCTTTTCATTTTATTGACAGCAAAATATTAAAGAGATCAAGGTAAAATATAATTAGGTTATAAACCTCTAAATAGAAAGTTATTTATAGCCATATAGTAATACATACTAAGTGGCAGATCACTTATCCACAAAACAAACTGTGACAGTAAAAGTAAAATGTGTAAAGGGAAAGAAGAAAAACTAAATCTGGCAAAAAATAAGTTATATACCACTAAATATTCTTTAATCAAGAGTTATTCTTAAAAACACATAAAAATAGGAAGACAAAATAGTTTAGCTTTTCATAAATTTTAGCAGTCATATCCCACATGGATTCTTTCCTTTTTATTTTTTTCACCAATGGATTACTATATAAAACAGTTTAAGACAAAAATGAAGAGGTAAAAATTATGCAAAGGTTTCTATTAAGGCTGGTATAAAGGCACACACCTGAATTCCTAATATTTGGAAGCCAGGGCAGGAAGATCACAAGTTTGAGTCCAGCCTGGGCTACACAGTAGGGATCCTGTCTCAATACTGTTCCTTGCCTTCCAACAAAAGTGATATCTCTTAAAAAAACACATGGAGAAATTAAAATTCTCTGTCTCATGAGCCTGTTGTGGTAGCTTTCAAATATATTTATATGCAAGCAAATAAAAAATAGTTTTGAAAAATAAGGTATTACATTGTTGTTAACTGAAAAAGCCTAGTTACGAAATCAAGAACAGCAATTACAACTCCACATAATTAGAAACACTAAGAATGTCTCCATCACTAATAGATTCCTTAGGTCCTTTCAGGAACCAGTAACACCTGCTGTATGTCCTTCCCAATCACCCAACAAACATCTTCAGAGCACAAAAATGCCATGTTTGAATTAGTATTAGGAATTAAGAGTTCAGAACATATCCAATGCAGTTTTCATTACCTACTACCTTGAAATAGTTCAAGTTCAAAATCCTCTCAAGTACAATTCCTAAGACAAAAAAGGGCTTTAAAAGTTTTATACAATAATCATACCCAATTAATCAAATCATTATGAGCTTATAGTTTATTATAGATAAAATATACCAAAAATGAAAATGTCTCTGGTGGGAAAGAACAAAAAAATGAGGATATGTTATCTGTTGTGTTACCTATGGCCCAAGTACAGAAGATCTATCCAAATCATTTTCAGAAAAGGAATACCTTAAGAGTCTGCTGTACAGCAAACACTATTCAAGAACCACTGCTTTAGGTATTTTGGGTCCAATTTGTAGCTTTCTAGGACATCACACATGTAATCAATACTTTAGAACTTGAACTTAATAAAATTGGGGACTCTGAAACTTGTCCTCAAGCCTACACCTGAGTAATTATCTTTAATAAGAAAATAATACGTGTTAGGGAAAAGTATTATAAATATGAACATAATATATAAAATCAAAACATGTTTGGTTTGGAATGAAGTGTATTTTAATATACATGAAAACTATTGAGAGGAATCAACTCAGAAGTGTTCTAAGTGGCTATAAAATGTCCTATCATTAAGGCTCGCAATAGATAATCAGTTCACATAAAAAAGACAAGTTCCTTTTTTGTACTAGTATTCTTGCCTATCTATTTTAGCAGAATTCTATTTAATATCACAGTATGACTTACTCAGGTGATGGAACAGGAGTTGAAACAGGAGTTGATTCAGGCATTTTAGGTGCAGTTGTGGCAGTGGCATTCTCAGATATACTTTTATTTCCTATTTTAAGAAAGATGCCCATATTGAGTTCAATTTTTAAAAGCTGAACCATGAAAAATATTTCACTATAACAAATACAGAACTTTAGTTTACTGGGGGAGGAGACAATGGTCAAATATGTTTGTTACTACACATTTAAAAAAAAGCTAAGCTCTCTTAGAGACATGATCACTCAAGATCACAACTATAAGTAATGCATATTATTTCTTCTCTGATGAGTACTGATTTTGTTTAACCTTAATGATTAATATGAACTCTAGACCTGAAAAGTATTATTAGAGAATGAGGAAAGAAGTGGTCTTATTTAAGTTTGTACTTGGAACTGGTCATTTTTTAACACAAAAAGGCATCATTATTTCTCTTTGCTGGTATTATTTGTCATTCTTTTTTATATAAAATATATCTTTATTGTCCATATTTACATACACTGAATGAGCAAATAATGTGTTGGTGTCCCCAGTTCCCCAATTTCCCTCTTCCCTGTCCCCAATCAGCTGGGTATCCTCCTCCGTGGGCAACCTGGATCAGTCCATGGGATAGGGGGTTGTGGATAGCCTACGAGTCAACCTGGTTCCAACCCCCTTTGTATGTTACTGAGGGGGGCCATATTTGCCATTCTTTAAATTAAAAAAAAAACTTTGTATACAGTAGCTATTTGATACAGCAAAGAAAGTAAATCTGAAGTACTATTATGGCACTAGAGTCTCAGAAAAAAAGATAAAGGGATACAATCATTCCTACTACAGTTGGGAAGAATAAAAAAAATCTATTAAATTGGTCATGGACAGTGATACACAAGCACTAGGTAGGCTAAGACAGGATCCTAAATTCAAGGCCTGTCTGAAAACATAATGACACCTTAGTCTCAAAACCAAGCTTTAAAAAGGGCTATGTGTACAAGCTCAGTGATAGAATACTTCCCTCCCTAGCTGGTGAGATGCCTGGGGTTTAATCAGTAGTACTGGGGAAAAAAAAAAAAAGGAACCACAAATTTTATAAGTCCTTTTATAAAAAAGAAATTGTAAAATTCAAATACTTAAATTCCTTTGAATCATTTCTATTTAAAAATGAAAACTCCATTTTCTTGGCTTATTACTTTCTTTTTCTAACTAAAAGCACCCATAGAGTACCAGCTATTTAAAACCCATAAAAGGATTAGTTAGGTACCTTCTGTCAAGTCTTCAGTTTTTGCTCCCAGAATATTAGCAGCAATATTCACCATATTTAGAATGGCATCTAAAACAAAATCCAATCAGAAAACAATACCAATATACCTAAGTTTCCTCATTTATATACCAATTAAAAAACCATCTATATTGGTCTTTTAACCTTTTGACTAACTGCATTTTTATATATCTTACTATTATAGCCTAATATAGGACAAAAATAAATTTTTTCCAGAATATAAGGTATAAATTTGAATTTTTATATTCAGAAGGAATTTTTATTTTATGTTTTTGTCATAAAGTTTCCTGAAAGCTTTTATTAAATGATAATATAATTAATGTTTATCAAGTATAATTCAACATACAGCCTGCACTAGGACATGAAGAAATGTAATAACTAAAATTCATACTTTAAATTTTGTTTTTCTTTAAAAAATTCTGTAATTTAAACAAAACATAACAAAAAACCAACTTACAAAAACAAATCAATTTCCTGAGTGGTTGCCATAGGTAAAAAAATAAAATGGTAGATTATCCAAAGAACAGAAAAAAAGTTATTTTCAACTATTAGCATATAATATCTGTGGGCAATATAAATCCCAATTGATAATGGAAAGAATTAAGTTTCTTCAATATCTAAAACCTCCCTGGCAAAATAGTCATGTTTTGTGGCTTATAAAACACACAAATTATTTTGTGATTTATCTGGATGGGGCAGATTAATTAAAAATCAAAGTATTAAAACTAAGTGTTACAGGTAGAACACTTTGTGTGCTTGGTAATTCTGACTCTTTGCCCAGTTCCTCAGGGAGGGCACCTGGTTAATGAATAAAAGTGGTACAATCCTCCATAATCTCTATAGACAATATGTTTATATATGAGAACCACAACAAGACCTCTAGAAGAAGCTGGTGATGGGAGCAAAGCATCTCCTAGTTATGCATAGAAGTTCGGAGGAAATGAATGTCTACCCTACTCTAACATTTGAGCTTCCATTAGAAGCTAATTCTCCAGCATCACATATCTCTACAAAAGCAATAAGATCTAGCAGAGGCAGAGATAAGCCTCTCCCATTATTTCTCTCTTAACCTTTCTTAAAAGCAACTCATAATGTTTACATTATACTTTTAATGAAAAGCAGAGATATGAGAAGATAGAATAGGTTCTAAGGGGGAAAAATCTAGCACATCAAGAAGGCTGGGAACCAGCTCATTCTGTCACATAGACCTAATTATGTAAATAAATTGTATATTTTAGAACAAAGTAGATTTCTGTTTTAAAGGCGATAGCTATAAACAGTTATAATTTTGATCTTCATGCACTTGTGATTTTTATCTGAATCTGAAATCAAACAAAGTAGTTCTGCCTTGTTTCCAATCACTAGAATAACATGACAGCTAGGTATTGCCTTTGTACATGTCTTGTCCTTCTAGCAGGTGAACTGGCAAACAGAGATGTTGTCGTGATTCTTTCTTAGGCTAAGGAGATTCCTCAGCATGACACTATTGAAGTTCCCTATCTCTCACAAGCCAAGATAAAAGTCAGAAGTACCCCCCCAAACAGTTCACTATTAGATATGATCTACCAACACTGCCTCCTAAAGTTCAGATGAGGATGATTGCTTTAGAAACATCAAATTTCTGGATCAATGGTTTCTTGTGTTCAAAAAAAAAAAAATCTTACCTAAAATTTCAAATTTGGGGCATCATTAAAGAATTCAATGAAAGAACAGCTGTATCAATCTGTGTAAGGAACTTTTGTTTTGGAACTTAATTTTTAATATTAACCCCATAATAAGGAAGATATACACTATATATCATTTAAATATGATATTAATTAGCATTGTTTTAGGGAATTGCTTGGTAACAAAAGTTAAAATTTGGAAATTTTCTACTTTTCTCAGCTCATCTAACTAAATAAAAATTTTTCCTATATTCACAGAACAATGCCTAAGAATTTTTTTTTTTAATCTTTTGCGACAAAGCAGCATTGTGAATATTCTATTCTGGCCACTTCCAACTTACAGCCAAATGTAAGATAGTTTGCCACCATGATGGGCCACTATAAAGTCTTTACAATAGGCTAAAGTAATAATTTCAAATACAATCCCAGACTGGAAGAACCACCTACTTGTCTTTCTTGCAACACTCAAGGCCTCAGATTTGGGAAAATTACCTATCCCACCTAATTCCTTTAGGAAACAAATGCCATAAGGGACCTAACATCTCTCTATTATTACTGACTTTCAAACCACTTCAAGATACCAAGATAAACAAATTGCAATGCTTCTTTGGAAGAACGTCTATGTCTATTTAGCTTTCTCTGGCTATTTCCACTTGTTTTATGACCAATTTTCCCCCCTAAAAACACTCTGACTTAAAACCTATTTTGTCTTAGACATGTATATGTATATATCATTAACAGACATGAAGATTTCAACAAAATGTAGACCATCTGTCTAATAAAAAAGGCAGACTGGTGAGAATATCAAAGTAGTAGGCCACCTGGCAAATTCACATGACCAAGCACAAGAGAAGCACAATGAGGTGGAAAATTCTTATTGATATAAAAGATTAAAATGTTTTATTTCAAGAATACAAACAAAAGAATTAAGTAGAAGAGTTGACAGAACTGGCATATACATGCTGCTAAACATGCGCTTGAAGACAGTGTTTCCTCCCTTTTTAACAGTTAAATTACATAATACCAAGATATGTAGATAGTATGTATGTACGCTCTTGATAATCAAGTTTCACCAGAAGCAATGAAGTTTGGTGATGTGTATTCCTGTAAGTATGAACTACACAATGAATATTCCTAATCCAAAAATGTAGTGTGAAATCCAAAACACTTCAAATTCTGATTGAATAATGGACATAACACCTGATCTCATAATGATAGACCACACTCAAAACTCAGTTACTCTCAAAATACTGTATAAAATTGCCTTCTGGCTATGAGATAATGGAATTTTGTGGTTAAATTTGTATCTCATCCCTAAGATATCTCATTATGCATATCCAAATATTTCAAAATCCAAGTTTTGAAATGCTTCTGGTTCTAAGTATTTCAGATAATTAGGAAATAAAGTGTTTCTGTTAAGATTAAAACCAAAACTTTATTTTGTAGATATCATGTTCACAATAAAAACAAGGAAAGGCTGAGTGCAGTGGTACATGCCACTTAATACTAGCACTCAGTTACTAGAGGCAAAAGGATCTCAAGTTTGAAGGCAGCATGGAATACATAGCCGGATCCTATCTCAAAAAATTATGGGCTGGAGATAAAGCTCAGTGGTAGAATGCTTGCATGCATGCAGAAGGCCCTGGGTTTGATCCTCAGCACCATATGGTGTCCAGAATAAAAATAAAGACATCAGGTTTAATGTAAGCCAATTCAAGCTAGTAATTCCAAACTGAATATTCTAGTTCTAGATACAAGCTCTGTGGCCAAATTCCAACGTATTACTAACTCTTACACTACTAATTTTTCCACCTGAGAGGGTTGTAGCTAAGTCAGGTTCAAAAACAGTCCCATTTCTTTTGCAGAGGAGACTGCAATGATACAAGCATAGAAGGCAACAATGAGGGCCACATTAGTGCATTTCAGGACAGCAAGTTTTAATACTTAGTTCTCACTGTCTCTCTTGTTTTGAAACTTCAAGAGGTGAGGATCATTTTATACTCTCTTTTTCATACTCCAGTACAACTAATATTTTCCTGACCATATTGTTTTACTACACAAATCCTTTTAATCCAAAACACTGGAAGGTAAATGGACCACCCTTCCAGATCCATGGGGGGGGGGTGTAACTAAAAGACACCTTTCAGAAAGCTAAAAAGTAGGGCCAAAATCATATTGTATGTCTTCTTAATTAAAATAATATATTGGTCAAAAAAGAGATTACAAATAGGGAAATGGACTTCACTGACAAATAGTTAGGTTTTAATGGCATTTCAGAAACAAATCCGATAGGATGAGAGAAAAATAAAACTCAGAATATTAATAAGGCTTTCCTTAAGCTAAAACTTGGCAAGGCACTAATCACCTTCCCAAGGTGTCCTTTCCTGTCTAGTAACCATCAGAAGCAACATATCTTTTAGTCTGGTGTTATTTTTCTAACCCTATTTGAAAAAAATAAAAGGTGATTTTTAGAATTAGCCCACTAAAAATGACTTTAACATATAGAATAAATATGAATTTAAAAAGAAAAATGGATACTAATAACCAGATATATAACATCATGTCTTTCAGCCCTCAAATGGCTACATCATATAGCAGTGAATACACCCACTTTTGGATCATCATCCACATAGCAATAAATCCTACTGAAAGGTAGCTATAAAGTCAAAAGTTAGTAACAAGATTTGGGGCTGTAGCTCAGTTAGTAGAGTGCTTGACTGACAAGTTTGATGGTCAAAGTTCAATCCTAAAAGGTTAATAATAATTTAAACAAAATATTGAACTGAATGAAAAAAATTACATAAAAGGATTCACCACCTGCATTTATTTTTAGCACTCATTCCCATCCCCAGCAAACTCTGCTGAAGTCCACAATCCTTTATGGAGAGCAGAAGAAAAGGGGTAGATGGAAAGAAGGTGTGATAAAAGAACGAGAAGTGACTCTTGATTCTATATACATGACCATAAATTATCTACCCAGGTATACACACTGCTGGTTAAATATATAAAACAGCCATAAAGCCAATGCTCACATTGCAACTGGTTTCAGGCCATTTAGTTCACGACTATGTAAAAGGTATAGGCAGCTAGGCTTCTATTTTACTAAGCCTAGTTTTTATTCAGTTTAGCGGTTAATCTCCAAGTACAGGGAAGGCTACTTATAGTTAGATTTTATTTTTAAGAATAACCAAAAAAATCATTAAAATATATCTACCCAAATTCTAAAAACAAAAATAACGTGCTAATTGGGTAAAGTTCCATCTAGTCGTCTCTTTAGTTAGCCTACCACTAAGTTCACATACTAATATGGAGAGACAACAAAGGAAGCTACTAAACATCTTGGTCATTTCCTTACACAACAAAAAGTAAAATATTATAATGACTGGCACTGGTACTTTTAAGCATGAACAGAAAAATAAAAAAAAAAACCTTTCATTTTGTAAAGAGAAAACTAAACATATGCATAGGTTAACAAATCTGTATTCACAATAATTTCACTGACACACTCTTTAATGATTTTTCTCCAAATAAATTCATAGTCTTTTAAGAAATTTGCCTCAAAATTTGAGTTTAATTAGAGTAGAAATACCATTTTTACCATTTTTGTGCTCTTTTCTTTTTACCTATTCTATTTCATTTCCATACAAATTCTAAATTCAAGTATTTTTTTATTTTAATTAAAGTCCAACCTTGGGAGTAGAAGCAGTATAAACTATACCAAAATAAGATGACTTATGCAGAAATACTTTGATAGAGTGAATAGGAAACTCCAAAATACGTACTTGTAGCAGAACCAAGAAGATTTTTTGAGGATTTATCTTCCACAGTACTATAATCCAGTGGATAATCTATTCCAAAAAGAAAATAAAGTTAACTGCTGAGTAACACATTTAGAAGTTATGACTATATTGTTGAAGCCAACTGACACTTAAACATTTATAATAAATACTAGTTGTATATCTAAAACCCAGTCACCAAAAGAAAATGAGATCTAGAAGCCACTTAACAGATGTGAGCCAAAGAAACAATAATGTTTACTTAAATTTTTAAATTTATTAGACTTATTGAAGCTTTCAATATACTTTCCAACCCTTAAAGTCTTCATATATTTTATGGGAAAATAAAAGAAGATTTAAACTGATTATTATTAAATTTTTAAATTAATTTTAATTTTTTATTATTTAATCTTAGGGGTTTGATCAGATAAAAAGGAAAGGAAGTAAAACCTTCCTTTGTTCCTTCAGGATCATGTAAGATTCTCTGACTCAGGTCTTCACGTACTTACTTCAAGGCTCAGGGTAAATCAAAGGAATTAATGCTCCTTTCTACTGTTTCAGTTACCTAGTGATTTTATCAGGTTCTTAATCCTAACAAAGGGATATTGTCACAATTTGTAGCACTTACAGAATTGAGTCTCAGTTACAAATTACTGACTGATAAACTTGCAACAAACACAATATAATATAAAAGCATAACAGAAGGTGAGGTTTAGAAAAGTTTGGATATGAGTGTTAAAAACAATGAAATAAAGTAATCTATGACTCACAAATTACTATTAGATTACAAAAATGCCAATTGTTAAGTATTTAATGTCACTTACCATAGTCCTCATCAAAAAGTTCTTGACGCTCAGACTGATACTGGGAGTCAGCAATTTCTTCATATTCTTCCACCATGCTAGTACCAAACACCCTAATAACAACAATTACATTGCAAACTTTTATTAAAACAAAAAATATGAGACTTACAGAGAGGCTACACCCACTAGAATCTTGCCAAATTAGCAAGGTATGTCTCATTTAACCTATACTGATCTCACTCTGTTTGATAGTTTGAATAGATGTCCCCCAATAGAATTTATTATAATTGTCTCCAGCCTTCTGGCTGGAGGAAGTGTCACTTTGGCCTTGCCTCCTGGGGTCTGGCACTGAGGTATTTCTAAATTGGATGCAAAATTCTAGGGATACATATGCAAAAGAGCAGCCTGAACTCAAGTGGGGCAATCCTGTTGTTTTGTGAGTTATGGTGTGAGAGTGTGCTTGCTAGCTTTGGAGGTGCTGGGCTCTGTCTTTCTGCTTGGATCTGTGAAAGGGGCCCAGCCCTTTCCTTCATTTTTGGAACTTCCCCTGGATCAATTTCAATAAATACTTTCTTCCCTAAACTGTGCCTGGTTTGGAGATTCATCCCAGTGGTGTGTGGCTGACTATGACACTCTCCAATGGAGAATCTATTTGTATTTTTTAGAAGGCAGTGAGAGAGCCGTGGTCAATTCAACTCTACCAACAAACCACAGGATGATGGCTGACATCCCATCAAGAGATGAACCATCCCTGGCCTATTGTATAGGCCCCAAATGAAACCTATGAGGAAGTGGCATGATAAACAAGAGATTTATCACCACAGCAAGTCAGATAACCCAGGATAGGTCAACGAGACAGACACCCACAATATCCAACACAACCAAAAGCAGAAATCCAGAGACACTTAAGATCTCAGCAATAAAGCAGACTTAAAACTCACCCACCATTACTCAGGGAACTGAGCAGACGAGGTGGTGGAAAGATTGTAAGAGCTGTAGTGGGGGAAGAATATCTAGAGGCATTGCACCCCTTAGCAACAACACACAAAGCAGGGGAGGAAACTGGCTACCTCTAGTGCAATTCATAACCCCCTACTCCATGGACTGATCTAGTATGCCCAATGAAGAGGGTATCCAGTGGATTGGGGACAGGGAGGAGGGAAATGGGGGTACCATCATAAGATTTGCTCATACAAAGAATCCAATTATGGATAATAAAGACATCAATTTAAAAAATTACTAAGACTCATCTCTCCACAATACATGACAAGCAATAATTCTAGTCAATATTTAAGATCTACTAGATTTTAGATTCTAAATATTAGCTATTTTCTTACAATTTAGGCATCAACTGATCCCATTAAAATGTGAAACTAAGGGCTGGAAAGATGGCACAGCAGTTAAGGCACTTGCCTCCAGTGCCTAAGGCCCCCGGTTCAATTCCCCAGTACCCACATATGCCAGACCCACAAGGTGGTGACCCTGGTGTGCACTCTCTTGCGCTCTCTCTCTCTCTCTCTGCTTGAAAATAAATAAAATATTTAAAATTTTTACTTTAAAATGTGAAATTAAAATTTCAAAGCATTTTAAAATATAATAACCATTTTTCTATTATTCTAAAGTATTCTCATATATTATTAATATGGTAAAACAGAAAGTAAGCTAAATCAAAATCATAAAATATATTATTTTTTAAAATCTTGATATTTTTCCAAAATATACTTAAGAGAAAGGTATAACAACATATTACTACAATATTAACTTCACATGAGAGTTATCACTTCAGTCTAGATATATTAAGACTTTGAATTAGTTGTAAAAATAGAAAATATATTTTGTTTTTTATTACCTTATAAGACTTAAAGGACAAAAATGTTCTGATCCAAAATGTGATATTAACTCCACCTGAAAATAAAAGCATATGAAATGGGAAGCCAGCAGATTACCTATAAAATTAATGATATACTCAGCCTTTTCATTACAGCATATCTAAAAATAAAGTCCTCATTGCCCCAAAAATCAATACTTGTGAAGTTTTGCTTTTGTTGTAAAAAGCATTAATATGTCATGCTCTGTTATTCAATATTGCAAAAGAGAAGGTTGCTAACCTTTATGTATTTGATGAACATCTGAGGCAAGAAAAGGAAAAGAAAAAGAAATCAGTTCCAAAGTCTGGGTAACATGCCACAAAGCAATTCTAAGTATTTGTAAACCATATGGTATAAAGTATAGAAAGTAAAGTACTGTGATGGATAACATTGTAGTACTCTTAACTCTTTGCAAAAGTCAAAGCAATGATTTCAATATTTTTATCATCACAACTAGAAAGTATAATCTGAGAATCTATAATGAAATGAATTAACTTTAAGCTTAAATAATTCAAACTCCATTGCTGTTATCTTGTTCAATATGTAAACATACTAAAAGTAATTAATACTTTCAAAACATAACCTGTATCAAAGATAACAGCTATGTATCACTTATGTATCTATACACAGATTTACATATTAGTATATACACTGAGGCTTATATAACAAAAAAATTACCTAGTACATGATGAAATATTTTCTATAGTTGTATAATATTGTACACAGTTTTAGGGAGATCATGAGTTTGCTATGCTAAGTTACTTTACGTATAACATATACAAGTGAATGATCCATCACTTATAAAAGTTATAAAAAAGCAATTGGTAGATCTGCATTTAGTTCTTTAAGGATGGCAATTATGCAGGCAAATATGTGCTTGTGTATAGGCAGCCTTCATCAACATGCGGGAAGCTTTTCATGGCAAAGTAGATGGTATAAAGAATGAGCCTCAGAATGATCTGATATCACTCCCTCCACAGTGTACAAAGTATGCTACATGAAGACATTTAACTCATTATTTGCTCACTCAATGTATCTAATTATGGATAATAAAGGGAAAAAGTATTTATTAAAAAGGAAACTCAAGATATTACTCCCTGTTCTCCAAACTTTTAAATCCTTAGCTGAAAATACCAAGTACATTTTCAAAACAGAATTTAGTACCTTTATACCAAAACTAAGAATACTACAAGTTTATCCATTTTTAAAAGTCAATTTAATACATGCTTTAAAAAGAGACAGCAAAATCCCACAAGACAAAGTTTTTATATTTAAAGAAGGATAGAAATTAGAACAGTTGCCATCCCAAAAAGTTGTATTTTTAATACAATGGCACTTTGAAGTATGGCCATTATTTTAAAAGAATAAGTGGTAAGAACAAGAGACAGAAACTTTCCTCTATTTTTGAAATTCAACTTGATTAGTTGGCAGAGAAAGCAATGGGAATAAGTAATGTGTCTAAAAGTTTTCTCTTTTAAAAAGTGATAAATAGAATGTTTCATTAGACAATCCAAAACAAAAATACCAAATAATTATATATTAAAATTTAACAGAGCAGGCTGGAGAGATGGCTCAATGGTTAAGGTTCTTGCTTGCTTGCAAAGCCTGACAGCCTGAGTTTGATTCCTAGAAGCAATGTAAAGCCAGATGCACAAAGTGACACGTGTCTGTAGTTTGTTTGCAGCAGCAGGAAGCATTGCTGTGCCCATTCTCTCCATCCCTCTCTCTCCTTGCACATAAATTAAAAATGTTTTTAAAAAATTCAACTGATCTATCTGAATGAGATTTTTTTTAACAAAGTTAAAATAATCAGACCTACTTAGAAGATTTCAATAGCAACAAAATGTTCTGAGTTTCAAAACAGAAATATAATACTCTTAAGATGACCTTTTACATATACCCAAAAACTAGCTGGGTGTGGAGGGGTGCATCCCTATAACTAGAGAACTCAGATATAAAAAGGCAGGAGGATCAGAATTCAAGGCCAGCCTCTGCTAAACACTAATTCAAAACAAAAGCAATCAAAAATAAAGAGTTATAACTTGGAATTTTATAAAAAATACAAATAAAAATCTATCCCAGATTAGCACTAACATAAAGATTGTACATAACATTTGTCTCATATGGTAGGATATATTCTAATATCACATAATATGACCAAGAAAGATTTAGTTAAATGGTATCATCATACATTTCCTCTTACTTCGACTGATGCCTAAATGGCACTAAGTGATAATAGGAATATTTTCTTTAGAGAATGCAGTCTTATATGTATGTGTAAAGGTTACCTTCACATATTTCGCATACAACTGTTCATCTAAAGGGAAACTCTGGACATTCCGCTCATCTCTACCATGGAAAGTACCCAGCTTAATCCATTTGTTTGTGGGATATCTAGAAAACAAAGATAACATAGCCTATATACTTTTTTCTCTCACACTGAACATACTGATTTGATTTAAATAGATTTTTTAAAATGACAGGATCCATTTCAGTGAAAAAGAATAGCTTGAACAACCTTACTAGTAGAATGAAGGCAAGGAAAAGACAGAGTAGGACTAGGACAACGATGAGGGCTCTGAGTCCTTCTTGGATGTTTTAAAACAGAAAATAACCAAGAGACAGTGAAGAAGTGAAGGAAGCTATTATTACATCCTGGCAGTGATGACGTATGTATATGATAATGGAAAGTGTGAACACAGTGGCAGTAGAAAGCAAGTTAATAGTGAAAAAAATCTTTTACTAGCTATAATTGGCATATATCTTACATAGCTGGTTTCTTTAAAAGGGAATCTAATATAAAAAGTCTAAACATGTCTGTAGCATGTAAAAAGCTCAGCACAATGAGTTCTCTCTCCTCTCTCATATTTAAAAATACACCTACTTTGTCAGAGCTGAGTATATCCATCGGATATATAAAAGCTTCTAGCTTAAAGGAGTATTTGAAAAAAAATTATCAGAATAGTAGATGTAATGCACAAGAGACTTTGAGATCTGACTTCAAACACTGCACACATGTAATAATGAATGTAAACCAGTGGAAGTCCTTGGTGATCAAAGAAAGAAGAACAGTGAAATCAGCGTCCTACATATCACTGGCACTCTATGGACTGAACACCTCCATTGTGGAAAAATTATATATTCATTAAGCGTTTTATGTTTAGGAAGTTATCTCTAACTGACCAGAATGAAATAATGAAATATGGGTTTTTCCCCAAGTTCCTGATATATTTCTTTCTATTATGGAAAAGCAAAAAAAAAAAAAAGGCTTTTACCAAAAAACAAGCCTTCCCATATAAAATGAAGCACCTGTATGTGCATGTTTTTAATTAAGTTTTAAAGAAATGTTTGGAAGCAGCAAAACATAATGATTAAAGGTAAATACTGTGAAGCCACGCAGTTCTAGGCTTGAATCTTGATTCTCCCATTAGATCATGTTTGACTTGAGCAAGCTACTGTTTACCTCCTTGCATTTATTTCTTCAGCTTATAAGAGAATATTATCACATGATTGTGATGTTTTAAGGATTACATAAGCTAAAGAAATGTAATTTCTAGAATCTAACAAGTGTTATAATACACTGATATTAAAATAAAAAATAAAATTATTCACGTCAACTAACTACAAATTAATTTTTATTCTGAAATTCTACCATGGCTCCAATAGAAACCAGCTTTAGAATTTACCTGTCACTGATAGAAACCAGAAAATCTTTAGGAGTAGAAGAAAACAATTCGTAATTTGCAATATCAAATTGTTTCACTTGAATTGGTTCACAAAGTTCAATAACAAACCTTCAAAAAAAAGAGAAGACAATTAATTACACATATCAATCAAAATAAGCCAGTTCATACTAAGCATGATATATTAGTTTGTATATAACAGACATCAACTAAAAGCTACTAAAATGTAATAAAGGATACCAAGTGAATGCCTTTACTAATAAAACAAGCATATTATTTTGGGGAAAAAATCATTAATTTTTGTCTCTATCATTTTTAAGATCAACTTTTTAAATGAAAAAGTATGGTCTTGGAATAATAATGTCTTTATTAAGAAATTGCCAGTGCTGGTATAAACTGACTTATAATATCGCAGCCTTTGGAGATGTTGCTCTAGATATCCACCTTTGTATTTACATTTTGCACAATTTATTAAAGTGGCAGAAAGGCAGACTTAAATATTTAAAGCAAAGAACTAAAATATTATGGTCTAACCAGCCAATGAAATAGTTTGCCCTCATTAAAACACAGTACTAGAAATTATACTCTTCATTTATAAAAAGAGAAAGACAATGTAAAACAATTTATGGTGACAAAATCATGATCATAGCTGGGGAGATGACTCAGTGGCTAAAAGTGCTTATAGTACGAGTAGATGAGTGTGGATTTCCAGAATCTAAATAAACACAAGACTAACATATGTAATCTGTAATGAGTATCTATAGCAAGAAGGAAGGCTGAGACAGGTGAATCACCAGGAGGCTTACAAGCCAGGTAGCCTGGGAAACAAAGGAGTGAACAATGAGACGCTGCCTCAAAAAAGGTGGAAGGCAAGTATCAACACCCAAAGTTGTTTTCTGACCTAACAGGCAAGCCATGGTACATGTGTGCTGTACATACATACATACATACACACACACACACACACACACACACACACACACACCTACACCAAACAAAAACAAACTGCAAAATACCAAAATAAGGCAACTTTTAGGAGTGTATATAGGCTCCTTATTGTTATTGTGGTGATATTTTCACAAATGTATATATATCAGAATTTATTACATTATATTTTTGATGCTTACTGTATGCTAACTATATCTTAATAAAGCTTTCCTTAAAATGATGTTAGAGGGGCTGGACATATAGATACAGGGCATGTGCTTAGCACATACAAGGCCTATAATTTAATTCTTAGCCAAAAAAAAAAAAAAAGATGCTTGAGACCTATACTGAACTATAATAAAACTTACAAGTGCATAAAATAGAACTGCATAGAACATAATATTCTGGGAAAATAAATTCACGGTAAATGGTATTCCAGTCTGCTTTAATCAGCTTTTGTATTTAATGTGATTTTATAGATCCACAATTAACATGGTAAAGAAATCATAAGCATTAAAATTAACATAGTGTTTAATCATAGAAAAAAACAGAATTTCTAAGAGATGGTAAAGATAATAAGGTTTCAAAGAAAGGTTCATGAAACGAGCCAAACAACATTTGCATTAACTTATTCTGGGTCAGATACCATATTAATAGAAATTTTATCCATTCTTTGTTTTAATTTTTACAATCATATTACTAGAGATAATATTTCCATTTTATGGAATCCTTGGGTAACACTAACTTCACATTTTTCTCTTCTGTCTTTTAGTAAAAGAATGTCCCTAAGTTGTAGCTAAGAACATGACTTCTAATCAGAGACCATATAATCATCTTGGCCAAGCTTCTCGATTCCAGGTGATGAGATGAAAACACGAGTATCGACTATAATTTCGAGGTCAAAACTTTAAAAAAGAAAGTTGTCAGCTTTCCATTTTGCTTGTGCCCATCAACAGGCCTGAAGAGGATGTGCTACAACTCAATCATTACAGCAAAGCAGGCAAGGAACACACCTTCCAGAAATAGGTGCACATGATCCTCCCTTACCTGCTCTTCGAAACACCTCTGTGTACCTTCCTGTTTGGGTTTTTATGTGAGAGAAAAATTAAATTTATCTTTTTTAAACCACACTTATTTGGTCTCTGCTAAAGTAGCAGAATGATTTATTTTACAAGTGGTTTTAAAACCTTTGCAACAAATATTAAGCTGAAAGCTTACTTATTGCTCTTACCTGTTCCCCTGCCACTACTTTAATTATATCATTATCCTTGTCACACCTAAAACTACCTTTTAAGATTATGTACCTTTTAAGTCACTGTACCACCCTCATCTGCCTCTTCTGAAATCTTCTATGAGTCTTTCAAGATTCAGCTCAGGAATTAACACTTCCAAGAACTTCTGCAGTCATGCACCTCTTTCAACACAACCCTTTTAGCGGTACTTTTTTAAAAACATTTTTTATTTATGTATATGCAAACAGAGAGAGAGAGAGAGAGAGAGAGAGAGAGAGAGAGAGAGAGAGAATGGGCACAACAAGACCTCCAAACATTGCAAATGGACTCCAGATGCATGCACCACTGTCCATTGGGCTTTACATGGATACTGGGGAATCAAACCTGGGTCAATGGGCTGTGTAGGCAAGCACCTCAACCAACTGAACCATCTCTCCAGCCCTGTGCAGTAAGTACATTTTTTACTGTCTCATAACGGTCTCAGGTCTCAGGAGACTGGTCATTATTTGTCACTTTCTTAAAAAAGGCACTTTATCTTCAATTTTGGATATTATCAGTACTAATCAATCATAAATGCTTAGTAAATTATAAGAAGAATATGTCAATCTAGCCCTAATATAAAAAATACTATGTACATATATATAGAAAGAATGTACTTTGCAAAATTTCATATTACTTACCAAATTTTAGTGCTGCAAGGATTCAACATGTAAAGGTCCATGTTTTCTATAAGAATAGCAGATGTGCTCTATTTTAAGAGGCAAAGGAAATATGTTAAGAAAAAGTCATGAAAAATATTTCAACTCTAAAATATTCTATAATTTCTGTATTTTTAGATCTTAAAATTAACCTATGGTGAAATATCTAGTTGAAATAAATCATAAAACATTAAAAGCTACAGCATAAACCTTATAATATCTGTTATTGTACAAAACAGTAATTTCCTATTTCCTTTTCAAAATTTCATACAGGTTTTAAAAGTTAAAAAATAAAGTGGACTGTATCAACTAATAATTCATACAATAAAATATCTTTAAAGCCATAACCTAGTATTTACTTGTGAATTAGAAAAGTAATTCAAATTAAAATAGTTTCTATCATACTGGTACCTATTATTTAATAAAGTCACTAGTTTCTTATATTCATTTTACTTAAGTACCTTGGCTTCCGGATTAGCCGCCAAAATTTTGGCACCGCATTCTACTGAGGCATAATTATTTCGATTTTTCTGGACCTTTTTGGTGGCATGAGTACCTCCATTAGACGATGGATGCAATGACTGACCTGTGGACAAACCTTATTATAAACATATAGATGATGATTAGGTTGAAAATACCCTCAGCAACACAATCATCTCAAAAGTAGCATGCTGCTGACTATTCTAGAGCAGGTTTTATTATCTGAAGAGTAGATCTAAAAATGAGAAAAATTAAAGCAAGGTGTAGTGGCACATGCTGAGGAAGGAGGCTCACCAAGAGTTTAAAGCCAACCAGGACTACAGAGACCCTGTCTCAAAAAAATAAATAAAATGAAAAGAAATTCAAATACTTCACTTCAACTGCTAAAAGATATCTTTCGGTAGGTTTTTGGTGTGAGCGTGTGCATGCCTGTGATGGCTTTACATGTGCATGTGTGTGTGTTGTGAGTGCAGGCAGATGCATGCCACAACATTCACTGGAGGTCCCAGGACAACTTCAGTGGCTGGTTCTCCTTTTCCAACTTGTTAGAGGCAGCATCTCATTTGCTAAATTAGCTGGCCCAAGCTTCTGGGTGATTATTCTGTTTCTGCCTCCCTTTACACCCTAGGTGCAGCTGGGATTACAGTAAGCATCCACCCTTTTTACATTGGTTCTGGGGAGGTTGAATTCAGGTACTCATACTTCCATGCTTTGGAGAGATAGCTCAGTAAAGAGAAAGGGTTTTTACTGAACCATCTCTCCAACCTCTAAAATACAAAAATTCACATTATCTGATGTATGCCTAAATAATATAACATATACTGAAGAAGTCCATGAGAATAAAAGCTTATTATACAATAGTCAAAGGATAAATGCTGTCTTTCTATGCATAATTCCAATATCAAAAATTCTTAACCCAGAGTTACTATGCAAAAAGTTTAAAACTTTGAGTCAGAACTTTCCATGCCTTAATTTTCCACCTATAAATTAAAAGGATAAACATTCTGATTTCTTATTTTATCATAAGAAAATAAACAAGAATGGATTTTAACTAAGATTTAAACTATATAAAATGATCTATTAACAAATGCATACTATGTAAATTTCTCTGAAAAAGTTGTTTAAAAATTTCACCAACTATAAAGAGAAAAGCATATACAAAACCATTCTCATAAATAAAAAAAAATTAAAGCAGTCTAGGGCTTTCTTACTTTTTTCTTTTTCAACTTCCATAACTTTCTTCTTCCACTCATCAAACGTTGGTATATCTTCTGGGTCTTTGGGACTTGCTACAGATGTAGGGTCAGTTTCTCCAGATTTTATATAATCAGAACTCTGCAATAAAGAAAAAAGGAAAAAATAAACAGAATTCAATATTTATTATTTATTAAGCTTACTTAAATAATACAAATGTTTACGTCAACTTAAATAAAAATCTAATTTTATCATGAAATACTACTTTGGAAAGCAAAGTTTTGATTTACTAAAAAGTTCAAATACTCTCAAAAAAGAAAACCATTTGTATATTAGCATCAGAAAATATATTTCTTAAATGGTAGTGATAAAAACACAAGTTTTTAAGTCTTTATATCCTAAGTAAACTCATTACTCACTTAAAAGTACAAAATATGTATAATTCTTATAGCACACCCACCCAAAAAAAATCTAAGAAAAAAGCCACTCACTGCTAGAGGAAGTTAATTCTAGATATAGTGTATTATTTTTACAAAATCAGTAAGAAGACATGATACACAGTAATTAAAGGTAGATTTTAAAATGTCATTATAAAAAAGACAACATAAAACAAGCCTTGAAATGATACATAAAACATCAGGCATGTGTAAAGATTTAACAAGATGCATAATGTATAAAATAGATGTCAAAAAAGTTGACATATTGGTTAGACTAAAATTTAAAATTTATGAAAAAAGTAAGTTAAGGCCTATGGCTATAGCACACTCCCTAAGTTTGATTGCCAATACCTCAAAATAAAGAAATTAATTAGCAAATATTAAAAACACACCAAAAGAAAACCATAAGCTGTATGGGAAAGCAAGCCACAGACTGTGATGTATTTGCAAAGCATCAATCAACAAAGAAATGTCTCTAAAGAATGCCCCCCAAAATTACTAAGCAGCAGAAGAAATAAAAACAATATATTCAGCAAAAAGAAAATATGATCTCATTAGTAATTGAGGAATGCAAAGAAACACCAGGGACTAAAAAAAATTATACCTTATATAATTATTTTTATCCCTGGTGTTTCACAAGATTTGCTCATACAATGTATCTAATTATTGACAATAAAGATATTAAAAAATAATGTTTGATGGCAAATTATATATATATTTCAATCTGATGGAGATGGATATCACTTCTTGCCACAGCAGTAGAAAACCAAAGCAGAAGGGGAGCTGGCTGGGGAGGCATGCTTAATGGGGTGATAGCCAGCTCCCCCTCTGCTTTGGTTTTCCTCCAGCTATGGCAAGAAGTGATGTCCAGCCTCTGCTCTACCATTTTTTTCCGTCATCACGCTGTTATGAAGATTCTTCCTCCATTCAAGACTGTAAATCAAAATAAACCCTTTCCTTCCATCAACTGCTTTTGGTCAGGTAACTACAACAATCACGTAGGTGGGGGGATTATTATTTTTCTTAAAATGAAGTAGAAGTATTCTTTTTTTTAAAACAAGTTTTTTAAAATTTTATTTATTCATTTTCAAGCAGAGAGATACAGCGAGAGAGAGAGAGAGAGAGAGAGAATGAGGAGAGGGGAGGGGAGG
>PVHP010005478.1:0-65189 GCA_004024765.1 Zapus hudsonius
GGAGTCTGCAAAGTTGTGTGGAAGAGAAGACAGAACTACTCTCTGTTTATAGACACGGGTCTAAAAGTAGCTCAAATCCATTAAAGCTGCATTTTCATAATTGGATTAGCCTGTGCTCAATCTTATGTCTCTCAGCTTGGGGTGATGATGTCATCTCTGCATGACAGAGGAACACTATTATGTAGGGAATATAATATATTGATTTTGCCACAGAAAGGCTTTCAATTATTTTGTCTACTTCTATTCTTTGAATAGACATTCTAAAATAGGGCAAAGTGCACCTGTGAGGCAATTTTTAATACATCCTTTGAAAATGTGTTTTCTTAAAAAACTCACACTCATTGATCTTTGATATTTGTCATCATTTTGGGATTTCAGACAAAAAGGAGGAAGGATTAATCTCATTTTAGTATTTCATTTAAGTCTTTAAGCAATTAAACAAATAGTGGTCACAAAATTTGTGAACACAAATTAAGTGATAGGAAATACCTATCTATCTATAATATTAATTGGGATGTATAGACATTCCTTGTGAAAATTATTACAGTTGAAATCAATGTGTGAAAGAATAAGAATGATACCTGGATCATTGAATGTTCTCTGTATTACTGTGTAATTAAACATACCAAAATTTCAATTTTGGTACAAAAATAAATTAGGTGCTGGAGAGATGATTCTGGATTAAAGGCACTTGATTGTAAAGTCTGATAGCACAGGTTTGATTTCACAGTACCTACATAAAATCAAATGTGCAAAGTGGTGCATGCATCTAGTTTGTTTTCAGAGGCAAGAGGCCCTGATGTTTGCTCTTTCTTGCCATTTTTTGTCATTTTGGTTACATAATTTTCTCTTAATTTCTTTGATGTCAATGACCCATAAACAACAGAAAGAGGGATATTTCAGTAATAAAAACGCAATAGCATCCAGAAGAGGGCTATTCATATTACACTTTCTATTGTATTTTCTGTTTACACAAGAAAACATTTTAGCTCATTTGATTTTTAATAAAGCCCCATGAAATTAAAATTTAATTTTACAGACCAATAAGAAATGATAAAAGGCCTGACCTTACCTAGAAGTACTTCAAAGCTAAATATTTAGTTCCTATGCGATTCTATTTTCCATTTCTCGATTAGAAAAAAAGAAATATGATATTTAAAATATGCTCTGGGTGAATTCTGGGAACATGGCAGCCTGCTTGCAGCTCCAGGGCAGGCATAGTTGAAATACATCATCACTCTGACAATTTAGGAGGGATAAGTGAATTTTAACTGCCTAGTAAATTTAGGTACAGACAGGGATTACATATAAGTAACTTGAAACTCCAGCGGACCGAAGGTAATCCCATCATACTTACCTCAGACTTCTCACTTGAAACCTTGAAGGCTAGAAGGGCTTGGAACAATGCTCTTCTAGGCCTAAAGAAGTACGGCTTTCAACCTAGACTGCTGACCCAGCAAAGCTATTCCTTGTAATAGATGGAGAGTTGAAAATGTTCCATGAATTAAGCCAGCTCTGTGATTACTTGAACACAAAGCCAAACAAGAAAGTACAATGGAAGATTTTCCACACAGAAGAGAAAAGCAATCTACCTCAGGAAAGAAATAGAGAACAAACATGGTAAGCAAAACCAGTGAGCTAATAATAGCAGTATCAACCACCATAAACCCTCCTACATGGCAGGGCTTAAAGCAAACTTCACAGTTATAACTTTGAATGTCAAAGGACTTAAATCTACAATAAAAAGACACAGGCTTTCAGGGTGGATCAGAAAAATGGACCATTCCATCTGCTGCCTTCAAGAAATGCATCTTACTTCTAAAAACAGTAATTGCCTAAGGGTAAAATGATGGAAAATAATTTTCCAGGCATGTGGGAATAATGAAGAAGTGGGTGTGGCTAACCTAATATCTGACAAAATAGACTTTAAACCAAAATCAATATAAAAGGACAATGATGGCCACTTCTTACTCATCAAGGGAATGATCCAACAAGAAGATAGCACTATTATAAATATGTATGCACCTAATTCAGTGGCCCCACAGTTCATTAGTGTAATTTACTCAAAGACAAAATAGATATAGACTCTAATAGCATCCTAGTAGGAGACTTTAATACTCTACTATCATCTCTAAACAGATCATCTAAACAGAATATCAGCAGAGAAATAATGGAGCTCAAAAACAGCACAGACCCTAGGGAAAACAGATACATACAGAACTTTCCATTCAAAGTACACAGAATTTACATTCCTCTCAGCAGCCCAAGGAACCTTCTCCAAAATTGACCACATTTTAATTCATAAAAATACCTCAACAATTTCAGGAAGATTGATGTAATCCCCTGCATCATTTCAGACCACTGTGCACTAAAGTTAGAAATTAACAGTGGAATAAGCAGCAGAAACTACAGTAATAATAGCAATCCTAAGTTAAAAAAATATAAAAAAAAAACTTACTCAGGAGGTATCACCATGCCTGACCTAAAGATGTACTACAAAGCCATAGTAACAGAAAAAGCATGGTAGTGGCATAAAAACAGACAGACAGACAGACAGACAGACAGACAAATGGAACAGAATTGAAGACCCTGATCTTATTTCAAGTAACTATAGTTGCTTGAACTTTGACAAAGGTGCCAACAAGTTCACTTACATAAAGATAGCAACTTCAACAAATGGTGTTGGACAAATTTGAAAACACATGTAAAAAAATGAAAATAGACTCACTTCTTTCACCATGCACAAAAATCAACTCCAAATGGAACACGGACCTCAATATAAGAAATGTAACCCTGAAAATACTGCAAGAAAAGATAGGAGAAACTCTCCATGAGATAGGAGTAGAGAAAAACTTCCTGAGTAAATCCAGTAGCCCAGGAAGTGCAACAATCACTTAAGCAATGGGACCACATCAAGCTTAAAAGCTTCTGTACAGACAAACAAACCATACTCAGAGCCAATAAACCACCATCAAACTGGGAGATGATTTTTTCCAGCTGTAATACAGACAGAGGTCTTATTTCTAGACCTTAGAAAGAATTCAAAAAATACATTATAAAAAATCAAATAACCCCCTCACAAAATGGGGTATTGATCTCAACAAAGACTTCACAGAGGAGTTAACAGAATTGGCCTATTCTCACTTAAGAAAGTGCTCATCATCCCTAATCATTAGGGAAATGCAAATCAAAACTACAATGAGATTTCACCTTACTCTAGTCAGAATGGCAATCATAAAGAATTCCAACAGTATTTGTTGGCAAGGAGGCAGGGAAAAGGAATGAAACCTCATTCACTGCTGGCAGGATTGCAAGCTCATTCATCTACTGTGGAAAGCAGTGTGGAGACTCCTGAACAGAATGGACATAGAGCTACCAATGGACCCCAGCTATTCCTTTAATAGGTATCTATCTACACAGGAGATGTCACACCTCAGGACAGAGACATTTGCTCAACCATTCATAATAGCTAAGAATTGGAACCAACCCAAATGCCCATCCCTTGGCGAATGGGTATCAAAGTTGTGGTACATTTACATGATGGAATTCTACTCATCAGAAAGGAAAAATGACATAATGAAATTTAGAGAAAAGTGAACTGACATGGAGCAGATCTTACTTAGCAAACTCACATAATAGAGTCAAATGCTGCATGTTCTTCTTCATATGTGTTTCCTAACCAGGTTAAGCTTAAGCAAACCTGTCAGGGGAAGTGAGAAGCTGTGAAAGAGGTGGAAGGAATGGGGGGAGGAAGATAGACTTATACAATAATCTAAACCAATAATAAATGGAAATCATAAAATCCTTATTCTCATACAGTAAGCTCTTGAGCAAGAAATGGGCATTGCCTCTTAAGAGGAACCATGAATAGAAGGGGAGGAAGCCTAACCCCATGCAAAATTGATTAGATTTACAACTCTCTGTCCCAGGCATTGGCTCCTTCCCTCACCTAGCTATTGACCAAAAGGACCCATGAAGTCCCCAAAATAATACAGGATTCTATCAAAGCTCTTGAATACCCACCCCATGCCAAAGGTAAGATCCTACTGCTGTAGAAACCATTGAACAGCACAGAGATACCCTGTGAGATCCAGGATGGTAATCAGTCCCCAGCTGGTAGCTAGTGCAGTGTTGGAAGGCACTACATAAACTGTCAGGGGAAATTGGTCAATGACAGTTGGAGAAGACAGAGACCACTGATATAAAATGCAGACTGTTGCCATGAGCGAACACACTTCCTTCTGGGAAAGATCGAAGAGCCAAGAAGAAAACACTTGTGCAATGGAGGGGGCAAAGCCTGGGGGGGTTAATCAACAGCTTTTAATTTGGCCAAGAAATTCACTCAGTGACAAGGAGCCTGTCATGGTTTGATACAGGTGTCCCCCACAAACAAATGAATGTGTTCTCAGTAATTGATCCTCAGCTGATGGCAGTTTGGGTTTTACAACCTCCTTGCTGGAGCTGTGTTGTTGGGATGGGCTTATGGGTGGTTATAAGCTAGCTTCCCATTGCCAACGTTTGGCACACCTTCCTGCCACTGTTTGCAGTGCTATGGCGGAGGTGATGTCCACCCCTCTGCTCATGCCATCATTTTCCATGCCATAATGTAGTCTCCCCTTGAGTCTGTAAGCCAAATAAACCCTTTCCTCCACAAGCTGCTTTTGTTTGGGTTCTTTATGAGCAGCAACAGAGAAAGTTAACTACAAGAGAGCCCTTAACTGGAATTGGGACTCAGGGCGAAATCCTTTGGGAACTAAAATCTTAGGACCTAAAGAGAAATTCACTTTACCAGAGAACTACAGAGAGGCTACTCTCAATGGAATCATACCAATATAGAAATGTGTATCTCAGTTAACCTATACTGATCTCTGTCTCCAATGGAGATTCCGTTTGTGTTTTTCACAGGTAGTGAGAGAGCTGTAGTCTTTCCAACCCTAACAACAAGCCACAGGGTGACATCCATGCAAGAGATGAACCACCCAAGGCCTCTGGTGTAGGTTCCAAATGAAACCCCTCAGAGAGTGGTGGGATAAGCAAGAGACCTATAACAACATAAAATCAGTCAACCCAGGATAAACCAGAGAGACAGACATCAATGACTTTCAACACAACCTAAAGCAGAAATACAGAGACCCCTAAGACCTCAACACCAAAGCTGAGTTAAATATCACCCACCATGACTCAGGGAACTGAGCAGAAGAGGGGGCAGAAAGAATGTAAGAGCCATGGTGGGGGAGAATATCCAGAGACATTACCCCACAACAATATACAAAGGGGAATAGAACCTGGTTGACTTCTAGGCTGTCCATAGACTGATCCTGTATGCCCACGGAGGAGGATACCCAGGTGATTGGGGACTGGGAGGAGGGAAATGGGGATACCAACACATTATTTGCTCATTAGTGTGTTTTTTTCCTATAATAAAGATTTAAAAATAAAGTACACTCTGACACAACATCTTTTTGGAGAATAGATTTGCATAGCAGACAAATGTAAAAAAGTTTTATTATATAACTGTTTTGGAAAAAAAAGCCACAAAGACAGTTATTTTAGGTGTCTGAATAATGGCTTAGCAGAGATGCTTATATTCTCTTCCTCAAAACCCGAGAATACATTAAATTGCGTGGCAGAAATACAGTTTGCTGTTGTGACTAAGTATCTCAAGATGAGATTATTCTGAATTACCCAGTAGGCCCAAAGTAGTCACATGCATCTTTTTAGGAAGGAAGGAGGGAGTCACAGAAGAAAATGGGGCAGTAGAAACAAGCATGAGATGTGCTTTGAAAGTGGAGGAAAGAGATTCACCCAGAATTTCATGGGGATTCTGGGACCCAATGAAGCCAATGAAGCATATCTTCACTTACTTTACTTACTTTATCATCCATCGTCTCTTTCAGCTTTATGACTGCATATAAGGCTTGTCAAGTCATCCCTCATCTGCAATGGTGCACTGCATCCCTCCTTCTCAGACCATGAATTAATGATCTAATTTTACCGTGCTTTCTTTGATGCTTAAACCATAGCTCTTTTGGTTCATGCTATTTTTTCTTAACCTGTAGAACTGTAAGCTAAAATAAACTTGCTTGTTCCTTTAGTTGTTATGGTCAATCAATATCTGTTCACATCAATAAGAGAGTAACTGAGACAGAGGACACAGGCTAAATTTTAGTTTACTGAAATGGCTTTACACAGTAGTTATAAACCATGAAATTTTATCCAAACAATGTCATTGACATATATGATCATGTATTGATTGTCCAACCTCCTCTGTATTTGATGAGCTCTATCTAATCATTACTGCTTTTTTTTTTCATTTACTATTAAGTAGATATTTCCCAAAGGGACAGAACTCAGTGGTGGAGCACTTGAGTGTTTGCCTAGCATGCTTCAGACCCTGAGTTCAATCCCCAGTATACATATTAAAAATCAAATCAGAAATCAAGAATTTAAACATTCTAAATATTAGGATAACTCCTCAAATAACCAGAAAGTGTTATTTTCTACCTATTTATTTGTCGAGAAGGTAAACTTTATCATCTAGGAACATGAGCTTCAGTAGTAGGAAGCCCTAAAATTATATCAACTCTGATGTGTTATTCTCACGAGAAAGAACTTTACAGGTGGACATGAGTCTCTTTTCTATGAAGAGACCACAAGAATCTCCATGTCCGTGCTCTAGCCTTCTGTGTCAAGGTCCTTGTTCAATGCCCCAATGATGCTACAGCTATACAGAAATTTTGTCTAATTCAAGGAGCAAGCATTCCAAAAAACTCTAGGGTGCTTCCTAAAATAGTAGTCTTCTCACTGCCTTCTTACTTTTACAAAACAATGTCACAAAGACAACCCAGGTGAGTAAAAAGACCAAGACAAGAATATTACTTTTCCTATCTTAATAGAGGAGATGTGCACAGGTGAGAGGTTTTCATAGTATTTTTGATCAATTATCCTGTATTTGCAGCCAAATAAACCAGAGATCAAATAAGTACATGAAAATGTTCATTGACTTAGGATTCATTATCACAAATGACATTTTTTTATTATTTCAAATGTGCCCATATATTGTTAGTAGGTCAAATAAGCACACGCAGAGAACTTTATGACATTTCTCAAGGAATCAGAGATAAATGAAAACTTTATTTTCCATAGAGGCAAGAGTGAGCAACATGAATCACTTATTAGCACATGATTTCAACAATTTGTTTTTTTCATTCATGAGTCATCACTGAGGCTTGGAAGTATTTCTATCTATTAAGAGTAAATTGAATGATCTGGAGGATAAAATGAAAGCACATACGTAAAGGATTTTAATGGATATTTGTAAGAGCATTCTAATAGAGTAATAACAGGGGAAATTGAAGCACTATTCAGACATATTAATAATTGTTAGGAAGTATCTTGGACACAGTAGATAAACTCTTTAACAGTATAGATATGATCCCTGCTCTCCCACAGTTTATTGTTCAATAAAAGAATAGAAACATAGCATTTCTATGGAAATGTATCAGCAATATTATAATGAAGGCATTTATAACATCCTTTTCCAAAAGAAAAAAAATATGAGGCTTACATAGAAGAAAAAACAGAGTTCAAAAAGGATAAACTATCAGTTAAATATGCTTAAATATATATATCTTATATGCCTCTATACCACTATCTCCTGGAAAGTTTACATTAATATTTGTTTATATGTATGTTACCCATTAAATTGTTTCTTTGGCCCCTACCACAGTGATATATATGTCAGCCAAAAATTAAGGCTTATCTCAACGTTTCTGTTTACCAATTTTATCATTAAAACTGGTTGTAATAACTTCTCATAAAGTTGCTATAGAGTTTAAATGAGAGAATGCGTGTAATACACTTCACTGTGGCCCGTTAAAGAATGTGTTTATTAATCAATGGCCTCTTTAGGATTTACTTTGGGTTTGTAAACCTCATTAAGGTAGATACTTAACATTATTTTCTTCAATATGAGTGTAGATCATAATGAATGCTCTGTAACATAATGCTCATAAAGAGCTCCATGAATATGTGATAGTGACCACTTTGAAGTTTAGAAAGGCAAACATTATCATTACTATATAAAAACACATTTTCCTTTTTATGTTAAGATACTATTACTAGAAATACAAGAAATATAAAGCACATATAAAGTATTAACAACATTTATTTATTATTACTTTGACAATAAAAAAATAAAGCCTAACTAAAAAGAAACTAGCTGTTGTTTTAAAGAATGCATGGATACTGATATGCACATTTTGAATGTGGTCATATTAATATAAGCATGGTATTTGTAAGGAACAGGAGATGATGAGAAAGTTGGGGGAAGGAAAGATGAGAATTAAATTGGAAAGGAGGTTTTGGTGGGGGAGAGCACAGGAGGGAAGAGTTTGGGGAAAGGAAACAAAAACATACTGTGTTTCATAATGAATCCGAGTTCTTTGCATGCTAATAAATTTTTATAGACTATGTATTTTTAGAACTAGTCCAAACAATTAACATAAGAATCTTCATGATAATAGTATTATAATCATAAATTTGTTAACTTAGTAATAAGCAGTAATAAATTTCATGTTTAGGCAGATGTGAGTGCAAACTTACTCCTGTGTTGCATTCACTTCCTGGGACTTTCAAGTTGCCATAAGGATATGACCTCAGGTAGGAAAGTACTTTCTCTCACTTCTGGCACTTACAATAATAAAGGT
Organism: Zapus hudsonius; assembly: GCA_004024765.1. Lineage (NCBI taxonomy): Eukaryota > Metazoa > Chordata > Mammalia > Rodentia > Dipodidae > Zapus > Zapus hudsonius. The sequence goes on from PVHP010005478.1 coordinate 8,709, forward strand.
GTGGTAAATGCAGTATTATGGAATGGCACTGCTTACAGTTCACACTGGTGACATAAGACAGAAAAAATACAGGGAGATATCACTTCATTTGGAAAGTTTTGTCTGCATCTTCTACATGTAAAATCCTTCTGTGTTCTCTTGCATTGTAGTTTAGACGTGAAAAGTCTCCTATAGCCTCTGTTTTTGGTCTTAGCTGGTAGCACTGTTTTGAGAAATTGTGAAACCTTTAGGAGGTGGGGTCATACATCCTGGTAATGAATTCCTAAGAATTTATAACAGAATTATATTTATATATTTATTTGGCTGTGGAGAATACAGGACCCTCAAGAACATCAAAGAATTAACATGCTAATACCTCCTGTATTTCTAATACTTGTAACAATACAAAGAATAGATATTAAAAAATATTTCCTCTGGGCTTGAGAGATGGCTAAGTGGTTAAGGCACTTTCCTGCAAAGCCTAATGACCTGGGATTGATTCCCCACTACCCACATAAAGGCAGATGCACAAAGTGGGGCAAACATCTGGAGTCCCATTTGCAACAGCTGTAGGCCCTGGAGTACACATTCTCTTTCTCTCTCTCTCTCTCTTTCTCTCTCTCTCTCTCTCTCTCTCTCTCTCTCTCTCTTCTGTCTCTCTCTGCTTGCAAATAAATAAACAATATTAAAATATTGTTGATATCTTTATTACCAATAATTATATACATTGTATGAGCAAATCTTATGATGGTACCCCCACTTCCCTCCCTCCTCTCCCCAACTCTGTGGGCATAATGGATCAGTCTATGGGGTAGGGGTTATGATTAGCTCACGAGGAAGCCTGGTTCAACCTCTCTTTATGTGTTTTTGCTGAGGGGGTCCATGTCTCTGGATATTTTCCCCACTATGGCTCTTACATTCTTTCTACCCTCTTTTCCACTAGGTTCCCTGAGTCATAGTGGGTGAGTTTTAAGTTTTATTGCTTTCTTGTTGAGATCTTAAGTGTCTCTGGACTTCTGCTTTGGATTGTGTTGGATATTGTTGGTGTCTGTCTTGCTGACCTATCCTGGGTTATCTGACTTGCTGTGGTGATAGGTCTCTTGTTTATCTGCCACTTTTTTCATAGGTTTCATTTGGAGCCTACACAATAGGCCAGGAGTGGTTCATCTCTTGACAGAATGTCAGCCATCATCCCATGGCTTGTTGGTGGAGTTGGATTGACCACGGCTTTCTCACTCACTGCCTTCTGAAAAATACAAATAGAGTCTCAATTAGAGAACGGGATCAGTATAGGTTAAATGAGACACACGTTGTTAATTTCCATAGATTGTATTAGTTATAGCCTCTCTGTAGCTCTCTGAGACAATAGGCTCATGAAAGTGGTTTTGCTATTGAAGTAGCGTACCAGTTACCTGAAAAGAGAACATTTAGGGAAATAAGGAGTATTTATTTGGGCACATTCTTTGAAGTTCCAGTCCATTATAAAGGGAAGTCATCATGACTGCAGAGCTATGTGTCAGGTATCCTCATGTCTGAACAGAAAGGAAGCAGAGAGAAAAAAAAACTGCCAGCCTTGAGCTGGCTTTCTCCTCTTTTTACCTTTTAGTGAGGTAATGAGCTCAGTGCAGGGAACAGTGCTGCACACCTTCCCTCTACTCAGCTAATTCTCTCTGAATCATCTCAAACACAGCCAAATAGCTTAGTTCTTTCTTAATCCAATCAAGTTGATGTTCAAATTTATCCATCAAAAGTATTTTCTGGCTTCACAGGATAATTTTGTAATCTTCACTCATCCAGTTTAAAAGATTTTGTGTAGATTTACTGTTAACATCATAATGTTCAGTAGAATCCAATAGCCACCTGGGCATGTAGAGTTTTTTTTAAACAGATTTTTAACTTCACATTAAATTTATTTTATTGGTATAGAGCTATGGAGATTATTTCTTATTGAGTAACATCATTTATTTGATGTTTTCAAAGAATTTGTCCATTTCATCTGAGGTGTCAAGATTATTGGCATATTAATTTATTCAATATATTATTGTGTTTTTAACTTATGAATTACAATTCATATCATAAAATTCAATTTTAATTATATTAACAATTAAATGACCACAACCAATTTAAGAATATTTTCACCACTTCCAAAAGAAAACTTGAAACAACTAATAAGAGTGAGAATAAGGGGCTGGGGACATGGCTCAGCAGTTAAAATGATCCATTTGATCCTGGTTCCATTATCCAGAACCCACATGAAGCCAAAAGCACAAAGTGGTGCATGCATCTGGCATTTGTTTGCAGAGGTAGGAGACCCTGGCGTGAAAATTCTCTTTTTCTCCTCATAGATAAAAACATAAATAAAACACTGATGATGATAAATTAATAAAAAGAATGAAAAGAATGATAGCAATGGAAAGAAAGTCAGTGGAGAGGGAGACAGAGAGGGAGAGATAAAGAGGATCACAAAGAATTTATTTTTCAAACATAAAATTGATAAATGAGTTAAACAAACATTTTCTTGGGTTTTTTTTTTTGTTTGTTTTGTTTTTTTGTCTTTCAGTGTAGATCTGAGTAATGTGCTTTGGCCCTCAGAGCTTCCTGTGGTATTCACTGTGGACCAGGCATTCTAGAAACTAATTATCTGAATTTTGATTTATTACAGGATATCCCTTTTTTGGTCTTTATTTTGAAGGCTGTTTTACCTGACATAAAAATAATTTTGGTTGACTTATTTTTTTTCATCTTGTTGAATGTATTTTTCTCTGTGTGTGTACGTTCACTTCTGTGTATAAGTACAGTACCATGGCATATGCAAGGAAGTCAGAAAACAACTTTTGGGAATGGGTTCTCACCTTTCACCTTATTTTAGACAATCTCTCTCGCTCTCTCGTTATCTGTATATCATCTATCGGTCTATCTATCATCTATCTATCAATCTATCTAAACTTCTTATTCACTGCTGTACTTGTTGCTTGCTGAGCTAGCTGGTCCTGGTTTGCTAGTTTCTGGACACCCCCCACCACCATTTTGATATAAGCATGCTGGCATTACAGAAGTCCAACACAACATCCAGCCTTTCTGTAGGGATCTGGATATCTGAACTTGGGACTCAAGATCAAACAACAAATATGTTATCCATTGAGCCATCTCCTCAGCCTGGTCTCCAGGATATTTGAACATTTTTTTTCATATTTGGCTATGTGATCTTGTACTTAATTGTTCTGGGAGAGTGGACAGGTACAACAAAGAATACAAATGTGCACATACATAATATAATGAATTGTTTATCTACTTCTTCCTAGTGCTTTTATATAGTTTAACATTTTATTATGTATAGAATAGCCAAGGATCTTTGAGATTTCTATATCCATAATTTGCACTCTTATTGTGAAGACTATTAGGAACAAGATTTGTGATGGTTAAGTTTGTCAACTTGATCTAATCCATAATAATCTTGGGCGGGTCTCTGAGTTTACCTGAGGGAAGGATTGACAAATTCCTTTTGGGATTTTGGAGAAGATTTGTGATGGTTAAATTTGTCAATTTGAGCTAATCCATAGTAATCCTGGGTGGGCCTTCCAGAAGGAGACTAATATAAGGAAGCTTAAGGGGAAGGAGACCCCCCCAGCTTGTTCGTGACTTGCACTTGCATCCTCCCCTCCTACCCTTCCTGGACATCGGAATCCAGTTTCCTTGGCCTCACATATTGGACTGAAGAGCAGCCACTCCCCAGGTATTCATCAGGCCTTCTGAGCTGGATTGGGACTGCCGAGACATCCATCTACGTGGACTGAACAGCTACTGGTTCCTTACCTGTGGGCCTACAGACTGCTACTATTGGACTGTCATAAGCTATCCCAATAAATTCCCTTTTATTATAATCCATTCTATCAACTCTGTTTCCTCTAGAGAACCCTGACTAATATAAGATTCAACTCATTGTCCATGGCCTGAATTTTATTTAAAGGGTTTCAGCAGGAAAATTATATCATCTATCATATTTTTGTACCAATTGGGCAGCTATGTTGAGGATGGATGCAAGGTATGAAAAGGAACACATAGTAGTCAGATGCGGTTTGCAACAATCTAGAAATGGGCCAAACACTAGACAGAACAGGGAGAATCAGACCCCCTATTCAAACTCAAGTGAAAGGTGATGTAAAGAAAAGATGAAAGAAGCCAAGCATGGTTGCACAGCCCTGCACATTCAGCAGAGATAGGAGGATCATGAGTTCAATGTTATTTATCCCTCAAACTGAGCTACAAAATTCTCTATCTAAAAAATTAAAAGAAGAAGAAGGGAGAAAGGGAAAAGAAAAGGAAGTAAAGGAGAAGTATGACTTTAACTTTGGGACAGTGGAATTAAATTGTCAAATTGCTGTGAAGGCAACATTGAGTTTGGATAGATCAATAGTTTTGTGTTTAGGGTGAATTGTTTTGCATATGCCTACTAAATACTTAGCTGCATATCTAAAATAAACTTTTGATTGAATATAAGCATCACTATATAAAAGAGATTTCAGAGTTGGAGCTATTCTTTTGAGACTCTTAAAAATATACAGATAATGTTAAACCCTCATAGCTGAATATGACCAAGGACATGATTGTGGATTAGCTATTTTAGTGTACAGAGATATTAAAGCATATATATGCATATAAAATCACACATATAATAAATATATACATATATATGCATATATATGTAGTGTATACTAATGGAAAGTACATGAATATTTGTATTTGAATAAATCTTGACTTGAATTTAAATTCTTTCATTAAATTTTGTGACCTTAGAAAATGCATATCTCTACATCTTAGAAATAAAATCACAGATTTGAAAGAAAGCTAGCTTTAAGTACTTCAATATTCATATAGCAATAACCTTTGGACTTGTATTTTTGAGAAATTAAGCATGTTTTCTTCTCATTGAAAAATTTAAAACACTCATTATCAAATGGACAAAATATATTTTAAAATAATAAAAATTGGAGAAAAGATGGAAAATATCTTTTTTCATGGTCTAAGCTGATTTCAGTAAGGACCACTTACTTATTTGAATTTATGTCAAATAAACTAAGGAACTTAAAAGAAATTATGCTTTTTGATATTTTTCACTTCAAACATTGTAGACATTCAATGTTTGGCAGGAAAGTTTTAGTAAAGTAACCATGACAATGTGGTAATCTAAAATTTGCATTGCCATTACTGAAATGCATGCCTTTGTAAATTATCTTATATAGTTAATAACATTTCAAACATAAACATGTATCAGGGTTTTCTCACTGAAGTAGGTATTTGAATGTTTTGGCTTAATTGAAATGGTTTTCAATGATGTAATGGATTATTCTTTATAGAATTTTGAGGTAGTATCTTGAATTTTGAAGAAGCTGACTTCATCAGAATAATGAGTAACAATGAATAATGTGGTGAAGGGGTCCTATCTAATGCCCCAAGGAAAGAGTGATGCAAAGAGAGAAGCTATTCTGTCTGGAAGATGCCCACCAAAATAAAATAAATCCTTTTTAAATAAATACAAATACTTGTCTTTGCATCACAAGAAAAAATAATAGGAGAAAAAAGTTAAAATTTGCCTAAGCAAGGTTTGGTGTCACACACATGTAAGGCCAGTACTTGGGTATTCATAGTCCTGACTAGGCAACCCAAGTACTGACCTCAAACAAGATAATAAAAATGAAAATTAGCTATATTCAAAATGAGATTTATCAATTGAAACTTTTTGTTAAAGTTAGTGTAAGCAAATTGTATCTATTTTCTCAAGATTCAGTGTAAAGGCAAAACATTTCCACAATTATATTAACACATCTGTTCTTCACAAAGAAACTCCTGAAGAAGAAAAATGAATGCTAGTAATAGCTTAAAGATGGAAACACCAATAGTTTCCTATCAACCACCTGAATAAAAATGTACTTCACAAAAGACTAACACTCAGTTTCAAAGTAGGAAGAAATAAAGTGCTAAGTAAACTGAGTGAAACTAAGTTGAAAACAAATACAAATATGACAAATTTAAACACAATAATATCAACACTTGTATTAAATATAAATAGACTTAATGGCATGGTTCAAAGACATGAACAGTCAAGATAGAAATATCAGGACTCAATTATGTGCTCCTTGTATATTTTATTTTAAATAAACATACACAATTTAAATGGTGCAAAGATATAATAGGTACATGGAAAAAAGGCTGGATATCAGGCTAGGGAGATGGCTCAGTGGGAAAAGTACTTTCTGTGCAAATATAAGGACCTGAGTTTGGATCTCCCAAACCCACGTAGTGCCAGACACTATAAAGAGTATCTATAAAGATCAGCACACTTATATTGAGATGGGAGGTGAAGACAGCAGAATCCCCAGAAATAACACATTACAATTTAATCATCAATGGGGATACTAACAAAGCTTTCATATATATGAAGCATAAACATAAAACCTTAAGGAGACTTCAAATGCTAATGATTCTAATATTTTTATTTCAATAATTGATAGATTAGTTTAAAAAAATAAGAACATGGAAGACTTATATTTTACAATGCAAATAATGAGTAACTGAAGTTTATAGAACACTCTAAAAATAGCAGGATACACATTCTATTAAAGTGCACTCATCATAATTTAGACACAGGCAGCATTTGAGGCCATAAAACAAATTTGAAAGAATTCAAATTATTCTGACCAAAATAAAATTAATATAGAAATTAGTAACAAAGACAACTAGAAAATCCAAAAATTTGGAAATTAAATAAAACCTAAATAATTCATAGTTCCATGGAAAATGAAAAAGATAGCTAGCAAAATAAATATTAACATACAACCTATGAAATTATTTAAGATGCAGCTAAAAGTGACAAGTTTATATGACAAAATAGAATTACTGAAAATAAATCACCAAATATATGAATCCAGAATTTACCTCAAAAATAATAAATAATTAAAAAGTATAAGGAGAAAAATAAAGATTACATGGAAAAGTCAGTGAATAAAAGCAGAAAACCAACCGAATAAAGAAAGATTGCCAAAATGTGGCTCATTGACAATATCAATAAAATTTATAGACCTGGAGCCAAACATCATGAAAAGTGAGAATACAAAATTTTTCAATGTCAAAAGTTAGAGCTCTTTCAAGAAGACCAAAGCAGTGGACTTCAACAACATATCAGAAAGTGCTACAACATCAATGACCAAGTGAGAATTATAATGAGTCTGGGATGAACTTCCAGACACAGTTTACGAGAGGAAAGGGATTTATTTCAGGTTTACAGATCCAAGGGAAGTTCCAACAAAGACTAAAGAAGGTGGCTCCCATTCATAAATCCAAGCAGGGAAAGACACCACCACTAGCCAGAAAACACCAAAAAGCAGCAAACACAAAACCTGCAGCAGCAAACAAGACTCCCCAGAGCTCAAACTGCTCTCTTACACCTTTTCAAAGGCTGGAATTCAGATCAGGCCCCCAGCGACATTTTAGGACTGGACTCCAGGATTCTCTCTGGTGACACCTCCTCCAGCTAAAGGGCTGAAGATCCAAGTTACAAATTGAATTTTAACAACTGTGTCTAGGTGGGGGGAAACATACATTCACATTCAAACCACCATTTCAGAAACTGCTGAAAATTCTGTCCAAATTCCAAGACAAAGTTCATTTAATATCGTTTAAATTTTTTTATATAACCTAAGTCAGTAACTCACATAGAAAGTTTTAAAATCAGATACTCTAGCACAATAAAATTCAAATATATACTAATTTTATACTTTATATGCTGAGGAATGATGGTAAGAAAATATTTCAAGTCTGTTGATTTGTAACTAAATTAATTTGTTTGCAGGAAACTGTATGCAGAATAAAAGCCCTTCGATTCATAACTCAGCTTCTCAAATCTGAGCTGAGGTGTTTCAGGCAGCTTTCATTGCCTGAGGGGGAGGAAGGCCAAAGCAGTGTAAAGTGCAAATTTCCAAGGCTCAGAACTTGTGCTACCAGAAAGTGTGTGGATTCATGAAGTTAGATTTTGTATTAATTTTTGGTCATAGTATGTTCAGGAAACTTTTACTGTTGCCAAATTTTTCATGGCACTCATATTCAGTTTCTATTATTTCCCATGGATTAAGAAACTGCAAACAAGACCAATTATTTTATCCATATAAAGCTATGACTCATTGTGTTTGTGGGCATAATAATAATTTTAGATAGCTGGATATCAATATTAAGTATCAGTTTATTAATTCATTTACATTAAACACATAGGCAATTATTTTGTTGTTAAATAACATCAACAGTTAATAAAAATGCACTTTATAGAACAGGTAATGCTTCTACTTTACCTTTTTTATTTTGACATTATATTTAGTGTTAAGAAGCTGAATTGCTTCTTAAAATCTTTAACTTGTTTCATCATGAGAAACCGCCTGATCTGGAGGCTATGAACCTCATGTTACTATTACTTTAATTTTAACATAGATGCCTAAAAATTCATAATCAGATAAAGTATTTGATTTTCTCAGGGGGATAAGCAGAGTTTTGACTATTCTCTGAAATTCATTTTGCTGAAACCACTAAAACAGAAGAAGAATGGTGGCATGATATTGATTTTTTAACACATTACACTGTAGAAGACAGACTTGGAATTAAAACAACTTGACATTTTAAAACTTTATTAAATTTACTATCAGTCAGAACATCCTTTAGAACAGAACGTTTTCATTGAGTCTATGGCAAACTATTTTGGTTTGGCATTTAGGACTCAATTACTTTGGAAGGACATTCGCCCCAAGAAGTGGATTGATTCATTCATATTCTGTTCCCAAACATATAGTGGCTCCAGCGAATGAGCCCCATAGCTGCTCTCTGGTGCTTTTTCATAAATGCTCTTCATTATTAAACATTTATGAAACAATAACTTCCTTTGAGGTTTACTTTTGCCCTAGAAAGATAGCAAATACTAATGTACTTAATTAAAATAAAATCAGTGGCATCATAGGGACTCTTTTAGTATTCATTAAACCTTAGGTAATACTCAAGCATCCTTAGGAAAATAGTCACTTGGTTCCATAGGCTCTATCTGTAATTAGTTTAGTTATATTGTGATTTCCATGACAAGAACTTCTACTGAATGAAGCAAGGATTAGAGGGACAAAATACTAAATGCATACAGAGTATAATTGGAAACATTTTTTTTATAAATCCCAAAGCTTTTGAACTAGTGACTGAATTTTCTCAGCAGTATAACCTTTCAATTTCAATTTTCCTTGAGAGGAGTCCAAATTTTTTCTGGTGACTTTTCTTCAAAAATAAATAACATTATGTAAACCAAGCTTTGAGGAGAAACAGAGATGATGTCAAACTATAAACCACACTAAAATAGACATTCTTCTTTCCCTGTGATGTGTATCCATTCTGCTCCTCACTGACCTTCTGCAGATCACCTTATTTCTGAGTGCTATTTAATGTGACACTTAAATGCCCTTTAGTCCTGGCCACAGTCTCACACACTGGCACCTGGGAGTATGGGAGTCCTATGAATCAGCTTTGCCTTCTTTCTCTAGATTGTATCTTCTTGACTGTCCTGGGTATTTATATCACTCTCCATAACATCACTACTGAAAGGACCTGCTTTTTATTTCTCTTGAGGGATCCCATCCTAATGTCACATTTACACATTTTATACCAGAGAATATTTCAAACCTATTCTTGTGCTATGGAATATTTTGATAGTATAGAAAGCTGAACTATTCTTTATGAGAATGTTTTAAAATATAGATTGAAGAAAATATTTTAGATTTAAAAGGAACAAATTATATTGAAATCGGATTATTAAAGCAGTAAAGAGTAGCTTTATAGATACATTACTTCATGTACCTTTTTCACAAATTAATAATTACAAAATATATGATAGAATACTCAGAATTTTGAAATAATGGTGAATAAACAATATTTTGTGATATCTAAAACAATTGAAGTGTGATATGAAAAGTTGTATGATTTGATTGATGATAAACTCATAGGCAGTGTTAATATTTACTGTAGACTAACTACTTAATAGATTTGTGACATTAATCAAAATCATTTATCATTCCTAAGTCTGTTTCCCATCTGAAACATGGAATATATATTTATATATTCACATATAATATCAAAACAATAATCATGAGAGTGAAGTGAGGTAACAAATATACAAAGTTCAGAATAATATCTGCACCAAATAATTAAAATATGAGTAGGAGTAGAATTAAGATTTTAAATTGTACTGGTTAGAATTACCTTCATGAACTCATACAAATATTTCACTCCAGGTCTATTTTGTCAAGATGCCTTCTGCCTAGTTTAAGCTTTACAACAATCACTTTTTACAGTGTATTGTAATACATCATTTCTCTTTGGAAACTTTGGAAATTCATGCAGCAGTATTTTGATCTTGAGCCTGGTTAGATTTCCCATGCTTATTATTGTACTTTAGATTGTTATTGTTCTTTCTAACTAATGGTTTGCCTGTTTTCTCGGCACAGTCTGACTCTTTGTGTCTTTGTGTCTTTTGAAAAAAAAAAAAAACTATATGTGTGTCCTAAGTTGTCCTGCTCTTGTTTGGTGTTTCTTCATCTCTATGGAATAATTACACTGGGCTTCTTTCAAAGTAAAACATGTCATTCTTTGCTGCCTTAACAGGTGTGACAGAATTACCACAAAATTAAATACTCACCTACCTAAAAATCTCACAAGCTGTATTACTCTGCTAAAATAAGCATAAGGTGATATAAAAAGACTGACGGAATTTTTGACCTCCCAAAGGAAATGTGTGTTTGTTATTTCCATCTCATGGTAAGCAAGCTGATACAATGGCAAATCCATTCTATCACACATGTCCTGCCATGTTATATAGCTCCTTGACCTATGATAATTTTTAAAGGATATGTTGAACATCATGCCATTGGAGGAATTTCTAAACATATGAAACCTTATCATTGAATGGATAACACAGTAAAATAACATGACTAAATTACAGATACACCCATCTACTTCCAGCCTTTGCCACCAGTCTGCCATGATTGTTTTGGCCTCCTTTCTCCTAAATGATGTCAAGGTCTAGAGATCACCATGTAAATATATCCACATGTGGACAACCTTTGATATAACATGGATTATAATAACTGTCTGAAATTTGAGACTAGGATACTCAGCATGGTTTACAAAATTATAACCCTTTTGTTACCAGTTCTCCTTCTGTCTTTCTTCCAAACACAGGAGCTACATCTTTATAAAGAATTATATATAAGAAACAATATTTTTAGTACATTATGTTTTGAGCATAATGCTGAATCTCTGAATAGATAATCTGATTTAATCTGGACTCTCCATACGAGGTACAGTGTATTACTTGGCCATTATTTCTATTCATTTGTTATAGAATATAGTTAAAAATAAATGGATTTTTTTTTCGTCTGAAGCATAGGTTGAATGAATTAAACTCACATGTGTTCATTTTCTTTCCCAGTATGTGGCAACATTATAAGATTGCATCTACATTCCTTGGGAACAGGACTTTGGTTAATTTCTCCATGTGTCTCTACCAGTTGGTTCCTCACAGTTGCTTCATAGCTGATGGAGACTTAATTTTTCTATAACAAAAATATAGTTATAAGATTTTCAGAAAAAAATATATTGAAAAATATCTAATAACAATTTGTGTATGTCAGAAATGCATATAACTCTTACACATTTCATTTGAAAAAATAATGATACAAGACATCATTTTCTCTTTGGCAAGTGATTTACATAGTAGTTCAACCTGAAAATTTCGTAAGCACATGTGCCAATTCAAAGAATTTATAAAATGAATTCTTAAAATTTTACATATGTTTATATAGGCTCACTGAAGTGTGTTGAGTCAGAAGACTCATGTATATATATATACACACATATATATATGTATATATATATATGGTTTAGCAAATATTTGGACAATGTATTGGACAATATGTTTCATATTTTGGTGACTATATCTTGTCTGTTCTGGGGGATATGTTTTTTAAAATATACAAATATTTACTTAATGTGCAGTTTACTTTGTGCTATGTAGACTATGTGTGACCGTTTTCATGGAAGGACATAAATATTAGGAACTGTAGATGAGTGTGGTCAATTGTAAACAATGGTAATGATGACAATATGCTTTATAACATTTTAATAACTTGAAGAGCTGATATAACCTTTAATTTTTTCTTTTATTTGGAATGTAATTGTTCTATGCAAAGAATTACCACAGATTAACCATAAATACAATTAATACAGCATATATAAATGAGATGAAAACAGTTAACAAATATTAATGCATATGTAAAGGACAGTTGTATTTTTAAGTTAATAAAATCTAAAGTTAGGCTGTGATTTCCAAGCAGAATTTGTGATTCATTGATAGATTTTTTATCTGTATAAATGTTTTTCTTCCTTTCCTACCTCTTTTCTTATTTCCTATAGTGATAACAAAAGGTAGTTGGAAATGTATAGGTTCTTTAAAAATATTTTATTTATTCATTTTCAAGCAGAGAGATACAGAGATAGAGAAAGAGAGAGAGAAAGAGAGAGAAAGAAAGAGAGAGAGTGAGAGAGAGAGAGAGAGAGAGAGAGAGAGCATCAGGGCCACCACCTTGTGGGTCTGGCTTATGTGGGTCCTGGGTAATTGAACCCCGGGGCCTTAGGCACTTGAGGCAAGTGCCTTAACCGCTGAGCCATCTCTCCAGCCCTATTTTTAAAAAACATTTTATTTATTCATTTTCAAGCAGAAAAATACAGAGAGAGAGAGAGAGAGAGAGAGAGAGAGAGAGAGAATAGGTTCTTAAACTCTCTCAATTGTCCAAGGTTTTTAATTCCTCTACTTCACTTCTTAGTTTTCTGGTCTTTGTAAAGATATCTCATTTTCACTATGTCTCAATAACTCCTCATAAAATTGTAAATATTACTAAATGTAAAGTACTTACAAGAATAGTACTGATTCATTATTTTTAGGACATTAATATCCATTATTTCAGAAACTGAGTTATTGAAACCTAAATGTTTAAAATAATTTATAAGGGAGTTAACCACATCAAAGTCCTCAAAGTATATATGTGACATTCCAGGAGTCATTTCAAATCAAATATTTCTGTTTCCAGATAGAAGTTTGTGTTTGCTCTCTTACCCATAATCTCATCCCACACCCCAGGGGGCCGGATAAATGCTCAGTGGATAAAATGATTGCTTTACAAGTGGGAGGGCCAGAGTCTGGATGAGAGCTGGCTAGCTAGACTAGCTGAGTCAGCAAGCTATGGGCTCAAGTGGAGAGCTTCCAGAAGACACCATGTGTCAACCTCTTGCTATGAATGTGCACCCACATGACACACCTAAACAAACACACAAAAGTAATCTCTATTCTAATATGTATGCCATAGAAGTATTTTATGTATAAATTTTAATGATGAGATGTAAGAAACTTTTAGTTTCTACAAATCTTAAAATGTACATTACCATGTACTTTGCATGCACGTATATTTGTTTTGTTTGGAAAATTTTTAACTAAATAAAAATGAAATTATTACAATGAATTTCTATATATGATAGCCCAGTTATAGAAATGATTCACCTATGCACAAAGTTATTCTAATTTATAATTATATTACTGTTTCTCTGATGCCATAGAGTATTTTGAATCAAATTTACATGTCCTATTATTTCATAATTTTGTATCTATAATGAATCTTTAAAAGATAAAATGTTTTAAGAGTTCAAATACTAAGTCCTATTGAAAACATCATTTATTTAATATGGCAAATATCCATGTGTGCACCAACATTACAAATATCCTGGGCGTGTGTGTACAGGATGTGAAATTTGGAATTAATTGTGGAATCTGGGTGTACTTTCTGAATTGACAGCTTTCCTGAATCCTTTTGAATCTGTAGTTTGTCCTATATTTAGATCCACCTGCAATTTTGTTGGTATTGTTGTTGAAATAGAAACAATATTTACCTTAAAGTTGTCCATATTCCGGCTTTTATTAATTGCATTTCTATGGGGAAGAATGCTTTGCATTATCACATTTGTTAATTTCTTCATTGTAAAGTAAGAAGAAAAGAATGCCTCGACATTTTCACTAAATTGCATAAGACTTGCTCTACAGAGAAATAAATTCACATTCTCCTGTGAGCACACAGAAGTTTTTATGTGCACATATATAATGTATGAAAGTGTGGGCTGTTTGAAAAGTCAAATAGACCAATTGAAGGCCACTTCACTATATTTCCAAAATGCTTTTATTTCTGCCTAAACAAAAAGAAGTTAGTTGAAATACCATCATGTTCATAAAATGTTTACTGCCTATTAAATTCCTAAATTAGTAGCTTTGGTGTTTTTATGACAAATTAGTATCTGCTTTCTTGTGAAGGTTTTTAACTGATTGGTAGGTGTTTATTACAATTTTAGATGTTATTTAGGCTAAATTTGCAGTATTATTTTCATTTGTTCATGTTGAAGCCTCATAATATCCAGTGAAATGCTCTTAGACCCCTCTTCTTTCTATAGACATTTAATTCCTTACTCCCATTCTAAGCCCTTGATTTGATTCCTTTGTTTAGGGAAAACTGCTTCAGCTGAGCTCTTTAAGTTCAAGGAGAGGCAGATAAATCCTCCCACAGAGGTACAGGCTCAGTAAACGTGGAAAAATATAGGGTATCATCGGTGTCTGTCTCCACTGACCTTTCATGGGTTATCAGACTTGCTGTGGTGATTGGTCTCCTGTTTATCTTGTCACTTTCTCGTAGGTTTCATTTGGGCCCTGTGTGAAGGCTAGGTGTGGTTTGTCTCCTGCCAGGATGTCAGCCTTCATCCAGTGTCTTGTTGGTGGAATTGAGTTGTTCTGGGCACTCTCACTGCCTTCTGAAAAATACAAACAGGATCTCCATCATAGAGTGAGATCAATATAGGTTAAATGAGACAACATTGCTACTTTGGCTAGCTCCTAATGGGTGTAGCCTCTCTGTAGCTCTGGTAGTGGGAATTTCAACTAAGATCCCGAGTTCTTGGTCCCGATACAATTTTGCCATGGATCCCAGTTCCAGTTAAGGGTTCCTTGTCACTAAGTGGATCTCTTAGTCAATTAGTAAGGTCAATGGAGACAGACACCAATGATACCCAACACAACCCAGGGCAAAGATCCTGAGATACTTAAGATCTCAATAATAAAGCAGACTTAAAACTCACCCGCCATGACTCAGGTAACTGAGTGGAAGAGAAAGATTGTAAGAGCCATGGTGGGGGAGAATAACAGAGACATTGCCCCCATCAGCAACAGTATACAAAGGGGGAAAAAGAAAGAAAAACTGGCTACCTCTGGTGCAGTTCATAACCCCCTAACCTATGGACAGATCCAGTAAGCACACTAAGAAAAGACCCCAGTGGGTAGAGCACAGAGAGGAGGGAAACGGGACACCTTCACAAGATTTGCTCATACAATGTATATACTTACTTATAATAAAGATATAAAAATAGGGAATGGGGGTCAGTGCCCCGGACTGGAACCACACTACTGATTATTAGCTATGTGACCAGATCATGTGCTAACACTCTCGATGTCAGTTTTCTCTTCTATAATATGGGTTTGAAATTGTACTTATCATCACAGAGTCGATGTGAACAGTCGTTGGAATAAGTTCATAAGGTGCTTGGCATTCACTGCACAGAGTCAACTTCTCAATAAATGTTAACAAACAGTAATATTATAATAACCACAGTCATTCATCTTTACCTTCAAACCACAACCCATACTTCAAGTGCTATTTTATCCTTATGCCTCTAGCACATGACATATAACTTCACATATATATATAGGTAAACCTTTCAGCACTTATAAAAATTCTTTAACATAGTAACAAGATAGTACTTTATATTTGAATAAAAGAAAACATTTCATTAAGCTAATAACATCACATTGAAAGGAAATATTTCCACTTTGGAATTGATTCTATGAAGAGTTCATTTTCCTCAACAATAATGTTGCTCTGGGTCGATAGTAAGATAAAAATCACTTAGATCAATAAATTCATTCTCATCTTTTAAAAATTAATAGTGGAGTATAGCTGAGTACATAAATGTCCATTTAATGATTACATTGTCCAATCCTCTTTGCTTCTAGATAGATCTACACTATTGTCTTTAGGCCAATGAGATGTCAACAAATATTACATACATAACTTTTAGATTATCCTCTTTCACTAGGAAGATGCTCTCCCTTCTCTCTATTTCATGTTCTCTAGCTGAAGTGTATTTGTAATTATAAGAGCACACAAAAGGTGAAATAGCAAGGATTTTCTTGACCAAGACAGAAAGAACCTAGGTGTCTTATCTCAAGGAATTCGCCAGCCATCTTGAAACATTCTGTGCCTATGTAGTTTCACAGACACTGTGCTCAGGACACCTACATTTACGTGAAAATAAAATCAAGTCTTTCCATGGTGATCTTTCTAGTGTATGCTCACAGGTTATGACAGCATAGCCTCTGACCTAAATAAAACCAATTGTTTATGAACTTGTTTTTAAGCAAGCATAGTGTGCACTTTTTGAAAGAATGCCAGTACCTCCAGATAAATGTGCAGTAATTCTAATACAGACCTTTGAGGAGTGAGGATTGGGACATGGCTCAGTGGGCAAATGTACATGCTACAAAGGGACTGAGAGCACCTGGTGCTCATGTGAGTACCATCGTCTTATTGAATAAGAAATACAAAAGAGGAGCAAAGCAGTTGTCATTCTGAATGTTCATGAACCCTGGAATAGATAGGAAATGAATGCATTTAATTTTAGAAAAATAACATTGAGAATGATATGATCTCATTCTTTAAAAAGGCTAAAATTGATTTTAAGTAATATTTTAAAACCTAATTTAAGGATGTAGTCTTTTAATGAATACTGTTATTTTTTTCTTCCTCAAACTTAGCAGTTTCAGAGACTGGACAGATTTATTATTTGAAAAAATCAACTTTTTAATAAAATAGTATAAAGAAAATTGATTACCATTCAATTTTTACCCAATACCTTGGGCTAACAATGAATAAAATTTCTAATAATGGAATAAAAAGTGAAGTATAGGAATGATGATGACTTAAGTTTATATAATATTGAAACAAATAACAAGATAAAATGTAGATAAAATATCTTGATAAAATCACAAATTGTTGCATTACTTGGTTATTATAAAATTTTTTATTCAACAGTAATTTTTTTACATTATGGTGAAGACAGGGATAAAAAGCAGACATGGAACAGGCCATGGAGGTCACTGAAACCTAAATTATTTTTATAGAGGGATGCCCTATCCAAAATTGTATGAAATAGCTGCTAAAGAGTATTTTATCTTCTTCCATACTTCTTTTGTTTTCCATATACAGAATAAACCTCCTTGAAACTCACCTTCCCTGCAACTGGAATTCTACTCAAATTATCCCATGAAATACAAAAAATTAAAAAAAAAACTTGTAAACTCTATGAAGCCAGCATTACAATGATAACAAAAGAAGATAAGACACACAAAAAGAAACCCTGGACCAATCTCACTCATGAGCATAGATGCAAAAATTCTTGATAAAATACTTCCTAACCAAATTCAAGAACATATAAAAATATCATGCATCGTGATCAAGTTGGCTTCATTCCAGAGATCGTTCAGCATAGAAAAATTAATAAATGGAACCAATGACAGAAATGACCTGAGCATCTCAACAGACATAGAAATGTTATTTAACAAAACCTGACATCTTTTCATAATAAAAACTCTGGAAAGAACAGGGATGAAGATAACATAACTGGACATCAATAAAAGTAAATATGAAAATCCTATTATCAAATTTCATGCTACATGGAAAAATACTCAAAGTGTTTCCTCTAGAGTCAAGATCAAGACAAGGTTGTCCATTCTCCTCACTCCTATTTAATATAGTGTTTAAAGTCTTAGCTAGAAAAACAAGAGCAGGAAAGAAAAGGCATGTAAGTATAAAAGAAAGGGATTCAAAACATTATTTTCAGATGATACGATTCTATATGAGACCCTAAAAATTCCACAAAAAATACTAGAACTGATAAACTCTTATCAAAGTTGCAGAATACAAAATTAACATCCAAAAATTAGTAAACTTCTTACATTCCAATGACAAACATACTGAAACAAAAAAGAAACAAAAGCATTCACAGTAGCCTCAAAAAATGAATAAAATATTTGGAATAAACCTAACCAAGAAAATAAAAGATATGTACAAAGAAAACTTTAAGACATAAAATGAAGAAACTGAAGAAGACACCAGAAGATGGAAAGATTTCTCATCACCATGGATTAGAAAAATTAATAATGTGAAAATGACCATTCTACCAAAAACAATATACAGGTTAACCACAATCCTAATCAAATTTCCATTACTGTTCTTTACAGAGTTAAAAAAGCAATCATAAAATCCTTATGGAAGTACAAAGTATTCTTTTTTTTAGGATTTCTTTATTTTCTCGTTTTATTTTTTATTTTTTTAAAAATATATATTTATTGTCCGTAATGAGTTGCATTATTTAGTGGGCAAACAATGAGTTGTTATCCCCAATTCCCCGCTGCCCTCCCCTCCCCACTCCGCTGGATAACCTCCTCCATGGGTCGTCTGGATCAGTCCTTGTGACAGGGGACCATGGATAGCCTAGCACTCAGCCTGGTTCTCCTGTCCCAAGTCTGTTGTTACTAAGAGGAGCCATGCCTCTGGATAGTCTCCCCCACCACTGCTCTCACAATCTTTCTGCCCCCTCTTCCACTCAGTTCCCTGAGTCCCGGTGGGTGAGTATTAAGGCTGCTTTAATGTTGTGAGCTTAGGGGGCTTTGTGTCAAAAATTGTTGGTTTCTGTCACCCTGGCATATCCTGTGTTGATTGAATGGCTGTGGCTGTGGGTCCCTTGTTCAACTGGTCATACTCTGCGGGATTCCATATGGATCCTCCACGATATGGCTGTGGTGGCTCATCCCTTGCCAGGATCTCAGCTATCTGCCTACAGTCAGATGGTAGGATTAGATGGGCCACAGCTCTCTCGCTGCATCCTGAAAAATACAAACACAATCTCCGTCTGAGAGTGAAATCAGTACAGGTTAACAACTATACACAATTCTGGATTACCTAGATTCTATTTTTAGTAGCCTCCCCGTCAGTCACTCGCATCTTTTCTTGGGAGCCCAAGAGTATGGGATCTAGTGCATATCACACTGATTCCCCAGTTCCAGTCATGGGCTTCCCCTCACTAAGTGGAATATTTGGCTAAATTTAAAAGCTGTTGATGGTGTCCCCCAGGCCCAGTCTCCTCCATTGCACTAGTGCTCCTTTCTTGGTTCACTGTTCTCTCCAAGTAGGAGGTGTGGTCAGCCTACTCATGGCTCTAGTCTGTGTTTCATGCCAATGGTCTCTGTTTACTCCAGTGTCATTGATAAGCTTCCCCTGGCAGCTTGTGCAGTGCCTTTTAGCACTGCACTAACTACCATCTGGGGGATGGATACCATTCCGGACCTTGAAGGGTCTCTCGATGCTGATCGATGACATTCTGTGGTTTCTTCAGCAACAGGGTTTTGCCTCAGGCCTAGGGAGGTCATTCAAGAGCTTGACAGAATTCTGTCTTGTTTTTGTAACCTCATGGGTCACTTTGGCAACAGCTCAGTGAGGGAAGGAACCAGTGGTTGTCAGACTTCTCAATTATTCACAGGCTTAGACCCTCTCCCCTACTACTCATGGCCCCTCTTGCCAGTTGACGCCCACTACTTGCTAAATAGGTTACAGTATGATCATGAGGATTTTATGTTTTTGAACCTAATTTGGTTTAGCCTCATGCTTAAGCCATTCCCCTCCCCCATCCCTTACATGAGGGGTAAGGGAAGTACAAAGTATTCTAAATATTTCATAGCAATTATGAGCTAATGGAATGCTAATGGAAGTACCACCATGCCAGATTACAAGTTATATGACAGAAACATAAAAATAAAAATAGTTTAATAATCACAAAAACATGTAGATCAAAGGAACAGAGTAGAGAACTTGGGCTTAAATCCATATAACTACAGTCATCTGCTATTTTGACAAGGATTGCAAAGTTTCACAAAGGAGAAAAGACAGCATCTGCAACAAAAAGTGCAGGGATAACTAGATTTCCTCGGGCAGAAAAATGAAGCTTAATCCTTTTTGCTCCCTTCCTGTACAAAAAAAGTCATCTCCAAATTGATCAAGAATCTCAATGTAAGATCTAAAAAACACAGAGAAAACCTAGGAAACATACTTCGAGGTTAAAGGCATAGAAAAAGACTTTCTAAGTAGCACTCTAGTCACCCAGAAAATAAGATAATCAACAAATGGGATTTCATGAATATATTAAAAAAACTTCTGTGGGAGGTTCCTGAGACCCCCCAAAACATTACAGGCCATTGCCAAGGTTGCCCACTAGAATGAAACGGTTAGACCCAATTGCTGAAGACCACATATGCTTGGGCTGCAGGTCACTGAGAAATCAACCTGGAGCTGAGCTGAAAACCTCCTCCCTGATAACCAGCTAACAAAAACTGGAGAAAAAAAACTATGGCTTCATGCAGCCCTATGGGAGAGAAGTCATCAATAGTGGTAAACAGCAGTGGACTTTGCAAGCCTTAAGACTGGCCAGGCTGGCCAAATGTGCCAACTGGTGCCATTGTAGCACATCTATTGTGGTGAAAAATGAATTGCTCTCTAATTAGACTGTAGGCCCACTGCTCCAGAGGGAATACATGCCTGGTACTGAAGACCTATTCAAACACCTATGGTGGAGGAGGTTAGAAGCCCTGGGGGAGTAACTCAGCTGTGGTCTGGTTAAATGCATATATTATGCCAACAAGCTACCTTAAAATATTTTTAATGACCATATCCATACAATAATGCTACTCTTAATTTTGGCTAGAGAAGTTTTTCTTTTTCAAATGGTGGTGACCACTGGGATATTGCAAAAGAAACCGTAGCGCTGAGAAGAAATGACAGTGGAGTGTTCAGCATTGGGACATCTCTATCACACTTCCCGAGGCTCAGGGTCTATTGTGGAAGAGGTAGAAGAAAGATTTTTAAGAGCCAAAGGAAGGGTAGAACTGTTTGCAATAAAATTTTCCAGACATAAAATGGCCTTGATATTCATGACTTCACAGTGCCTGATAATACCTACACATAATAGGAGGAAAAGATGATGACAAAACAAAACAGAGACTAAATGAGAGGAGAAGAGATATGAGGGAGGGAGGTTTTATTGTCTGTAATTATAGAAGCTATCAATAAATGTTTTAAAAAAGTTTCTGTAAAGTGAGGAATACTAAACAGTCCTTTGAATAATGAAGAAACCTTCAAAATGATAGAAAATCATTGGCAGCTGTGTATGGAAGAGAGGATTAATATTTAAGATATACAGAAAACTCAAAAAACCAAACATCAGGAAAACAAAAAACATTCTAATTAAAAATGGGGTGTAGAATTGAACAAAAAGTTCTCAAAAGAGGAAATAAAAATTACCAATAACATTTTTATTTATTTATTAATCAATATCCTTATTATGAATAATTATATACATTCTATAAGAAAATCTTGTAATGGTGCCTCCATTTCCCTCCTCTCTGTCCCCTACCCATTCGGGTTCCTCCTCAGTGTGCATACTGGATCTGTCCATAGGCTAGGGGGTTATGAACTGCACCAGAGGTAGCCAATTTTTTTCTCTCTTTGTTTGTTGTTTCTGAGGGGGGAAATATCTCTAGATATTCTCCTCCGCTATGTCTCTTACATTTTTCTGCCCCCACTTCTGCTCAGTTCACTAATTCATGGTAGGTGTCTTTTAAGTCTGCTTTACTGTTGAGATCTTAAGTATCTCTGGATCTTTGCCCTGGGTTGGGTTGGGTATCATTGGTGTCTGTCTCCACTGACCTTTCATGAGTTATCTGACTTGCTATGGTGATTGGTTTACTGTCATTCTTAGCTGTCAGGGCTAATTGCAAATTAAAGCTACAGGAGATTTTATCTCCTCCCTTTAGAAAGCCTACTCCCAGGAAAATAAATGTCAACAAATGCTGGAGATGATGTATGTGTGTGTGGAGGGGACTCTTATTCACTGACTGTTGGTATGTGAACTGTTGTAGCCACTGCTAAAATTAATATGGAGTTTCCTCCAAAAGCAAAAAGTCGAGTTACTGTATGATTCAACTATACTACTCGTAGACATATACTGAAAGGACTCCATGTCCTATTAGAAATACTTGCACATCCATGTTCATTGTTACTCTCTATAATAGCTAGGAAATACATCTAGTCTAGATGACCTCCAAGTGATAAATGGATAACGAAAATACTGTACACATAAACAATAGAATTTTATTCAGCTGTAAAGGAAAAATGAAATTATGGAACTTGAAACTATCATACTGAGTGAGGTAGCCCAGGTGCTCATATTTTCTTTCATATGTGGATCATAACTTTCAATATCCAGATTTGTGTGCATAACTTAGAGTATTTACAAAGACAAGAAGGCCATGAAGATGGGTAAAAACCCATAAGGGGAGAAATAGTAGAATACCAAGTGATATTAAGTTGAGGTGAATGTTGTGGCTGGAAAGGTTGGAGCAGAGATGAAGGTGAAGGATGGATAAGAGAAGGGAGTGAGTGGTTAAGAAAATGAACACGGGTTTCCTACACAAGTAGATAATGGCTCCCAGAAGCCACTTATTAAATGAAAATAACAGTGCCAAGTGTGGGTTACCTCCTCGTGAGTAATTGTTCAGAGAATCCCCAGAGGCCCCCCAAATGACACAGACTATGCACATTGCTTTTGATTGCTCACCAAAAGCATTGAGCAGTAAGACCCTATTGCTGAAGACTTCACACCCTCTGGCTACAAGATGTTGAGAAGACAAGCTGAACATGACCTAGAAGCCACCTCATTGGCTAGCATTCACAATGCTAGAAGGGGCTATGCAGGCTGTTGGAGGAAAAAGTTAGCAATGACTGGTGTAGACAGCTTCATATTGCTGGGATGAATACCCAAACCAGACACAGTTTAAGGGAAGAACGGAATTTATTTCAATCTTACAGATCCAGAGTAAGTTCCTTTAATGGCAGAAAAAGCTGGCTCCCATTCATAAATCCAAACAAAGGGCAAAATCACCACCAGGCAGCCAACAGAAAACACAAACCTACACCAAGCAGCAGGGACCCCACCAGAGCTCACCCTGCTCTCCACAACTTTGAGCTGCAATTCAGATCTGCCCCCAAATGCACCTTAGGTCTGGTGTCCAGGCTCTGTCCCCAGTGACACCTCTTCCAGGCAAGTAGGTGGAGTTCCAAGTTACAAGCTTAATAACACACCCAAGTCTATAAGGGACAGACATTCACATTCAAACAGCCACAATGACTACCCTATAGTAGATTATGAAGACTACAATAGAGAAGATATGACCTGTGATGCAATAATGGAGCCAATGCTATTTGTGTAACTAACTGCTTTCTAATTTGATTTGGGACCCACTCTAGAAGAAGGAACTCATGCCTGATACTTTAAACCAAGTCTAAAGCCCATTGCTAGGGAGGTGATAGGCCCTAGGGCACAACTTACTACTGTGTTGTTAAATTGCTTTATAAATATTTGTTTATAACCACAGAATACTAGTATCTTCAGACTTGAGCATAAGAGCTCCTTGTTATTGGAACGGAAATGAGGTTGATGCATAGTCAGTTTCACATCTAGTCAAAGTCCTGATAATAAGTGACTTCTGAGTGCTCAGCTCTATATGTCACATTTATATCATCTCCTTTAGTTTTAGGGGACAACATAGTGTGGGAGCAGAAAGAATATAATGGTAGGAGGGTGAGGAGGAAAACTGAAACTCTCACTGGTATCTCTTATGGCCTTTGTACTTATAAATTCATAGGAGCTGTGATTATCTGCACAATTCCTTCACAAAATAGGGCCAGTCAACATCCGGGCGTGGAGATGGAATGGGCGCACATGAACCCCAGTCTCCCAAGAGGAGCCATTTGTCGTTAACAGTTTCTGGGACAGGGGATGTTGCATGTTACAAAATAATTATATAAGGTTTAAAAACACCAGATTTTCTGCTAAGTTTGTCAATCTTTTTGTCTACTTCAGAAACTGAATTGTGCCAAAATCAAGATTTTTTTCAATATTATCTATTTTAAACGTTATCTGAATATCCAACAAAATTTAAAGCCTACTAACTTTCCATTCAAGTTGATGATTTTGTTCTCCTGAGTGTTCAACAACCAAGGTTTAGAGGGAGTGTCCCCTAAACTGTTAAGGGAAGTCATGGTTAGTAACATCCTGATCCATCCAAGCAGATGGCAAAATGTAGAGGAAAAACTAAAGAAGCCAAGGGACTCCTCATGAATCCCTAAGAGTCATCCCTACAAATTACCCAATGATTTTAATTATAAAATAAAACAAAAGTACTTTTTGGCCACCTACATGTTGATAAATACACAGCAAGATGCATAACTAAAAGTGAAAGAATTGGTAATCTTACAAAACAAAATTCTATCAGTCCCCAACGAGGATTCCTCTCCTGACCCAGTTCAGTAGGGGAACTTCTTGGTCTTAAAGACCTACAATGATAGTTATTCACATGATCATATTTAGCTTATTTATAAAGAATCTAGCTAGGTTTTGTTAATACTCCAGGGATTGTCAAACTCCAGGAATTACTGAACCCAACTATCCAAGATAAAACCCCATTTTCCAGAAAGCACTCATGGTGAGCTATAAGAGAACACTATTAGAGCAGTAAAACAATTGAAGACTTACATTTTCTCTTCAAAAGGGACCGCCAAGGGCCAAGTCGAGATAAATACAACTATAAAGCAATGATGCATAGCTCCTACTTTTGAAATTATCCTCATGGGAAGTATCCTAATGATGTGCATGCTTAGCCTTACTTACTTGGGCCTCATCAAGAAAATCCTTTCCTGACTGCCATATAAAGTCTTCTCAAGATGCTCTATTCTTCTGTCAAAATGAATTTGCCCTGCTCTAGTAAAGCTCCAGCTGTCTAATGTTCCCTCTCTCATTTAATGTTCCTTCTCTGGTTGTTCAATGTCCCCTCTCTGGTTGCTGAAGTAAATCTGCACTGTAGCTGGCTCTCTCAATTCTTCTTCAGGTCTGAGCAACACTGCTCAAACATTAATGTGGTTTTCCAAACATATCCTTCAACTCCCTCTACAAATCCTGGAACTCAGAAATCCCCCATAATATCCCTGGGCAACTGGTGCACATTGGTCATATCTAAATCCGCCTTTGGTCTTGATTCTCTTCTGGGTATGTATGACCTGTTTTGGGGAAAACAAAGAAACTGAAAGATGCTTAACATCTTAGCTCCCCCTCCCCACCACCACACACACTCATTATACAAGAGGCTCTTGCCTTCCCACTCTTCTCTGAGGGAAGGAGCTTCTTCAAGCCAGACCTACTGCTCTGTCTCTCTCACTGGCAGTTTTCAGTCGTTGTCTGGATGTCTATGGCCATGGTTGTCCCCTCTTTTCCTTATAGATAAGATTCTCTATTTTTACCTCATTTTAACCCCCTCACTCCTTCAATAAATGACAAGGATTTTTTTTTTAACTAAAATGCAACAGATTCGGTATCAAATGTCTCTTCAACGAAGAATACTGTCACATCACTCCTGGATGTACAGATCTAAGTCCTCAAACCCATAAGACTGGATCAAGTATGACAAAAGTTGGGGGAAACATTCCAGTCAACAAAATCAGTGGTACAAACAAGCTCTTAGTCACAACCCAATCAGTCTTGCTTACCCCACTGAATGAGATAGCAAGGATGTTGTGCCCACGATAGGACTTCTTTCTTGGCCTGAAGAACTTAGTAAAGAGATTTCCATTTCTTGTCCCTCATAAGATTATGAGGTTTCATACAAGGCAAGGAGTTAGATATGAGGTAACCAAGGAAACCTGCAGTTGTTGGTAGATTCTCTTTGTGGTTAGGTAGAAAAATAAATGTGAGGGAACCAAGGAAACAACTAAAGTTCTGTCTTGGTAGATGTGTCTCCTGATGGATATAATGCCTTTTTGTGGTTAAAGATCATGGAACCGATGTTAAGTTCTTATTACTGTAGCAGACATTAAGGTGCCAGAGCGCTTCCTAATTTCTACCCGTGCATGCTAATGAAGGTTTTACATCCTCAAATGATCCCATCTTCATTATAAAATCATTTGTACTGAGGTTTTTACCATCTTGTGGACTTTCCAATATTATCATGGGAAGAAATACTCTAACAGGGAGATTTAGTCTACCATGATTAAGAAGGAAAAAAAATGATCATCACACACCCTGAATATGCAACAGACTTCATAAAGATTCATAAAATCTTAAAAGTCCACAATGACAAATCCTCTGGGTTGCTTATTACTCCAGTCTGTTTTTGAAGTGTAGTTTTCTTTTGCTTTGCTAAATGATCTTCTGCTTAAATTATCTGCGTTTCTCAATTAAATTATTATCTTTGTGCAAACCAAAGCTAAGGTGAAAGTACTACATTGTAAAACTTTTTTACAATACCAGGTGTAAAACTAATGAAAGATGTAATCTTGTTACTAGATGAGCAATGAAACTGATTTCTGAATATAACCAGACCTTTTCACATTTGGCAACTATAAACCTGATAAGGGCTTCCCATTATAATATGTAAATAATGTCATCATTTCTAGTAGTGTTCTAGTACAGGATATCTAATAAAGAAGCCAAGAAAAGGAGTTTTTGAAAGTATTGCATGAAAGGAACATTGATTAGTACCCCTGATTACAAAGACTGAATGATCAGATTTACAATAATTACTACTTAATTTGCATTAATGTTCTGTTACTCCAAGAAATATTAATTAATCCTTTAATAAACCATGGTATAGTGTGCTTAATTTTACAGTTGTTCATAAATTATGTTCAGGTCAATGTAATAGTTTTCCTGATGCTATTGCCTGAATATTTGTATATATGATATATGTATCCATAAAAGAAAATTTCTATATTGAAGTGTAATGATCCATGCAATGGTATTAGAAGGTGGGAACTTTGAAAGGGGTTTAGGACATGAGAGCAGAGCTCTAATGAATGGAATTGTCTCAAATAGAGGGGAAGAGGCCAGAGTGCTCCATTCTACTCTGCGAATATGAAAAGAAGATATCTGTGAAACAGAGAGGGTGCCCTCACTGGATAGCAAATTTGGACTTCCTTTCTCTTGGACTGTGATAAACAAGAACCTCTTACTTATGAGGTGTCTAGTCATAATGTTCTTCTAGAGCAGCACCAGCACACCAATATAAAAAGGATTTAGAGTTTATCTGTGTCATCTAATCAGATAGTACAGGGATTTCTTTTCTCTGTGTCATTATTTGACCAATATCCTTAGTCAGATCAATACTTAAAAACAAAACTAAAGAAAAAGACATCACAGGAAACTTTTGATGAATTCATTGATATTTTACCCAAATTTATTCCATAGTTTGTCTCTTATTTTTATGCCATTTTTTTAGGGTTAGAAAGCACATCCAGTAATTAAATTTCAAGATACCATCCCAGTCTAACCCATGTAATATATAACTCAACAAATCAACTCTTTGAAGTTGTTCACTTTGTCTTCCTGTTAGTAAATATGGATTTAACATTTGGGGAAGAACTATGGATGAACATGATGGATATTGCAAGTGCAAGGCTTGACAACCTTCTGGGGGCTTTACAACATTTTATTTGCTTCCAAGGATTTCATAATTCTTTGACCCCATTAGCACTGTCCATTCCCTGAAAGAGAATGCTTCATCAGCTCAAAGAGAAAATAGAATCTTCTCTCTGCCTCTTAAGCAAGCACAGATTAATTAATTGTTCAAGTTACCATATTTTCCTTTTATTCTGAAGCTAAACCAATAAATAAAAAACAATACTTTTTGTTTGCTTTTTGAGGTAGGGTTGTGCTCTAGCCCAGGCTTACCTGGAATTCACTATGCAGTCTCAGGGTGGCTTTGAATTCACAGTGATCCGTCTACCTCTGGGATTAAAGGCGTGTGTCACCATGCCACTCAAAAAAAATAATATTTTGATCCTTTTCTACTCAGTGTCCTCTTTCTCTGACATGATGTATGGAAAGAAATACAAGAATAGTAGTAAAAATGACAGGTTATTTCATATTCAAGAACTGAATATAATTTTATATCTCAGAAGGAAATAGGACTTAATAAACCTTTTGCATATGTAATCATATGTAGATGTCATCTAATTTTTGCCATAATTTCTAAGCAGGGTATTCATTACTTTTGTACTACAGAAAATAAAACAAAAATATTCAAAGCTACTTTTCAAGAAACATAAGAAAACTTATCAGAAATTTCAGAGGGGTGACTCTAAAGGGACTGATACTACTCAACCTAAAGCAAATGTCTCAAGTGATCTTCCTTAAATACATTCTGCTGCTCACTCCTTCCTTAAACATGTCTATTAGTATACATTCATTGTACTAAGTGATGGTTTCCAGGATGATCTTCTTGTTCATGTTTATCATGTACATCAATCTTATTCACTCCACATTACCCCACCTTCTGCTCATCTCCTTTTTTTCCTGAATAGTAGTCCTCCATATTCTTTCTGTTATGTCATTCATACATGTGCATGTATTATACATGCATGCACACACACACACACACACATATATATATATATATATATATATATATATATATATATATATATATATATAGGTTTCACATTTGAAAAAGCCAATTTGTAAATCTGCATCATTTCACTTAATATGATGACTTCTAATTCCATCTATTTTCCTGTTAAAAACACAATTGTATTTTATTCATGGCTGAATAAAATCAATTTTATGTTTCACATTTGCTTTAACCATCCATCATCTGGTGGACAACTAGCTGCCTCCATAGTTTGGCTGCTGTGACTAGTGCCACAGGAAACTCAGATAAGCATGTCTCTTGACAGTTATTTCTTGCATATTCTCTTATCTAGCTCTCCATTATGTCTGCTCCAGTTTTCAGTCTATCCTCCTATAATTGGACCATGGAGCACATTCCTTTTTGATATCACTTAGA
Source organism: Zapus hudsonius (assembly GCA_004024765.1). NCBI lineage: Eukaryota > Metazoa > Chordata > Mammalia > Rodentia > Dipodidae > Zapus > Zapus hudsonius. The sequence continues at coordinate 37,852 of PVHP010005478.1, forward strand.
AGATATCTACAATATCATTACAGATATTTTGTTGCCCAATTAGCCATGATCAAGTCTTGGATACAAAGAACTGAAAAGGAAAGAAAATTTTAAGTACTCCTATCACCCAAAGGACTGAAAAGCGTGGTAGAAGCTGCCCACTGAGTTGACAAGCAGACCTGAGGGTCTGATTCCTCTTCTTCAGATGGCTTTCCCACCTCTGGACTTCCTGCTTTGTTAGGGGACCTGTAAGAGTCTGTGAGAGGGAGTTTTGCATGTTTTAAGAGAATTGATAGAAAAAAATGTACAAATGTGTGAGTAGAAATATCTGAGGTATTTTGAAGTATACATCAACAGGTGAAATACAGGTACAGATGTCCAATATTAAAACTAGTTGGAATGTAGTAGTGGCCCAAGAATGCCTAATACACTTTCTCTTGTGCTGGAAATATTCTACATATTTACTAACAAGGACAATAGTAGCCATTAGCAACATGGTGCTATTTAATACAAGATGTAACTGATATGACTGACAATCTGAATTGTTAATTAAATTAATTTTTCTTAATTCATATTAAAATAGCCATGTGTGATGATGACCTCCTATAAAATATAGCATAGATGACTACACTTTTAGTAATATTTTCTCATCTTTACTGAAATGTATATCCAAAGAAGTATAACTTATTGTTATCATGAAAGAATAAAAACCATTCCTTTATAGAAAGATACTATCAATATAAATAATATATACATAGGCTAAATTTTGGGGAAATTATTAGTAAATGGATAAATAAAAGGAAAGAAAAGATAAAAGTAGAAAATAGTTTCGTTGTTCAAGAACTTAGGAATGGCTTAACTCTAAGAGAAGTTATATGCTGCTTTGTTTTTTTTAAACGATTAAGTTTGAAGTCTTTTGTTGCACAGCATATATCTTTGCCCAAATATTCCTTTGATTATTAGCTCACTCTCTCCTTACTCCCTGTAACGGCAGTGGCTTTCTCACTATAGCATGTCCTGGGACAAGGGGATAAAGTCACTCTACACATAAATCTCTACCAGTCCTTTTAGGAAGTATTAGGAAATTTTAAGAAACTCGAGCTAGCAAGATGGCACTCAGGATTCTTCTGCTTGGAAGCTGAGTAGGAAGCACAACAGTATTTATTTTTTTCTGCTAAAGGTAAAATACACAGTGACGTGAATGACTAATCTGTTCTTTACCCCCTACATAAACACTATAATAGATATAAACACTATAATGCTTATAGCCTTATCAATTGTAACTGTAGTTTTGCAAATTCAACTACATGTTGCCAGTGTTCACGTGTGTGTTCTTGTGTGTGCAGATGCATGTGATCATAATCTCAAGTGTCATCCTCAGAAAGGAGTTCACCTGCTGTGAGACAAGGTTTCTCACTGGCCTAGAGCTCACCAATTAGGCTAGACTAGCTGGCCAATGAGCCTCAGGTATCCTCCTGTCTCCGCCTCCCCAGTGCTGGGATTAGAGTCACCTGTTACCTGGCATTTTAAGTAGCTAGTGAGGCTCAAACCCAGGTCCTCATGCTTGTGAGGCAAACATTTTGCTGACTAAGTTATCTCCCAAGTCTCCAGTTCAACTGATTTTGAGAATGACTCAGACAAAGTTTTAAAAATGGTAACTGACTTTTTGAAGCCTGAGGATGTGGAGATGCTGTGGGCAAAGCTTAGCATGAGATAAAATCTACTGGGAGTCAAGAGCCTACTCCTATGTCCATCTTTGTATTTAAATATATGGCTTAGACCAGAACCTTAGGTTTACATAAGATGAAAAATACACTATATACCTTCAGTTTTGGATTTTACAGTTTAGATTAGAAATCTGTCTGTATTGCCACATTTAAGACAATGAATCAAAGCCCTAAATAATAATGTTTCAGTTTGTTAGTATAATGAACTCCAAATAAGCAAAAACTTTATTTTTATTATTCCACTACAACAGTGAATGATGCCATGTATGGTAATTTAAAAAAAATAAAAAATATTTTCAAAGAGAGAGAGAGAGAGAAAGAGAATGAGAAAATGAAAGTGAGCATGCCAGGTCCTCTAGGCATTGCAAATGAACTCCAGATATATGTACCACTTTGTGCAGCTGGCTTTATGTGTGGGCCATCGCTCTAGCCCATATATGGCATTTTTATATGAATTTTTTTCACTGAACACCAAAGTAAGATTATGTACAAAAGTTAAAGGCCAAGCACAGGATAATAAGCTAGGCTGACTTAGAAGCCAGCCAACAATTAAATGAAACGGTGGAACAATTGTAAGAGAACATTGCAAAAGAGTATGGAGCACAACAGGATGAATTCTGTAAACCTTCTAAATGTGTAATGCATACGACAGAACGATGCTTCTTTGAATTTCTCTTCAGCTGTGACTGCTGCTATCAATGTGATATATGAATATATTTGACATCTATTTAAACTGCTAATATACTGAGCCACTTTAGAAGCTGAAAGCTAAAACCATAAACAACTAGCTGCAGAGTTGGCTGTCACTAGAACTGTGAATTTACTTTAGGTTGCTAGCTTAAGCTGTTTTCAATAGAAAGCCAGACCACAGAGACGAGTTTCTCCTAGAAGCAGCATTCCAGCCTCAGCCACAAGCCTCGGGGGTTCAGCCAGTGACAGCAGCAGATGCATTGAGAATTCTGGTGTCTAGTCAACAGTGTATAAATTCTGAGTGAAGTTGATGGGATGGCATCTTCCACAGCCCGTCTTCATCTTTTGACAGCTACATTCCAGCTATAGTGGTGATGTTCTCAGATTCCGAGTAGCTCCAGCATTACCCCTGCTTCTCTCATGCCTCACTGGCTTTCCTGGAATGTCAATTCTTTATTGCATTTCTATTGAACTTGCAGTTTGGATACATGTATTAAAAGTGTTTCTGATCTTGGATTGTGCTTCACCAAAAAGAATCTGAGATGAGCTTTCATATCCACATAAATTTAAGAAGATGCTCCCATAGAAACTCAGAGCAGGGAAGCAAGGCAAGGAAGGGCAAGAGGAGCAGGAAAGAGCCAATCTCAGGGTAAGCTTTAGCATGATTCCTTGGGTTGAAGTCACAGGCTGAGTTCTCTTATCTTTCCTACTGGCAGATTAAAAAAATATAAGCTTTTATGATGTAGTTCAGTGGCAATGTTACTTTTTTTTCTAAGAGGAAATTTCTGGCTCTCTTTAGTGGGCAAAGAGCCACAGGCTGTTGTTTAGAAGTGCTTGCTGTAGCTGAAGGGATTTGAATGAAATCAAATGTGATATCAGCCACAGTTTACACGTTATTGTGTCAGGCTGACCCTTGCTCACATATAGTCATAGATTCTTTTTTTTCTTTTTAGTTTTTTTTATTGTCCATAATGAGTTACAATATTTAGTGCGCAAACCATGAGTTGTTATCCCCAATTCCCCGCTGCCCTCCCCTCCCCCCTCCACTGGATAACCTCCTCCATGGGTCATCTGGATCAGTCCTTGTGACAGGGGACCATGGAGAGCCTAGTATTCAGCCAGGTTCTCCTGGCCCAAGTGTGTTGTTACTGAGGGGTGTCATGCCTCTGGATAGTCTCCCCCACCAAGGTTCTCACAATCTTTCCGCCCCCTCTTCCGCTCAGTTCCCCAAGTCTTAGTGGATGAGTATTAAGGCTGCTTCAATGTTGTGACCTTAGGGGTCTTTGTGTCGAAAATTGTTGGTTTCTGTCTCACTGGCTTATCCTGTGTTGATTTAATGGCTGTGGATGTGGGTCCCTTGTTCATCCCGACATTCTCTGTGGGGTTCCATATGGATCCTCCACGGTATGACTGTGATTCAAAACGAGGATTGGTCACAATTTCTACGATAACATGTAAAAGCAGGATTGGTAGGATAATCTAAAGAGTTTGCTGCTTTAAGGCACCCCAATATCCTCCTTTTCTCTAACTGATATACATATTCTTCACTAAGGCCTATGATCTCCCAGTCATAGGTTTTTGTCCTGGTTTTCAGTGCCAAGCACGAGTTACCTCCTGTAGAGGCCTTAAATATAATCAGAAACCATTTAGATATTCCTATAACAGCCACACAATATTGGACCATAGCACACGTTTTGACTCTCTTGCCTGGTGGACTTCTGATGTTTTCCCACAGGGAAATTATCCATTTATACTGTTCTCGATTTTTTCACAAGTGATGTGATCAAAATCATATTCATGGGCTGGCTAGATGGCTTCTCAGTTAAGGCACTTGTAAAGTCTGATGGCAAAGATTCAATTCCTCTGTACCCACATAAAGCCAGATGCACAAAGTGGCACCTGCATATGTTCATTTGTGGTGGCAAGAGGCTTTGACATTCCCGTTCTCTCTCGCTCTGTGTCTCTGTTTCTCTACCCCTCTCTCTTTCTCCTTAAAATAAATAAATAAAATATATAAAGGAAAAGATCTTTGTTTTAGGAATGGTGGTATTACTTAGTGGTAAAGCTATTACAGTATTCACATGGCCTTTGGCTTCATCCCCAGCATCACACACACACACACACACACACACACACACACACACACACACACACCCCACATATGCACACACACAATCTGCGCTGAAGAGAAGTGTGCTCCTGGTCATCATAACTATGATACTAAATATAAAATCCTTTTCACTTAATAACAGTTGCCAAAAACAAAGCTTCTTAAAAGTGCCCCATGGTTTTTCTTCATTTCTACCATACAAGTACTATCTTCCCTTAAGAAACAGCAAGCATACCTCTTTGTGCTGATCAGAGTGAATTACTTCTCTCAGCTTAGTAAACCCTTCTCTTTACAACTCCTCTAAGGCACTGAACCTGAAACAATCTATGGTATCATGAAGTTTAAGATTAGCAGAACTCTTAAAGTCCTTAGTAAAAATATTTCTTCTATAGGAAATGGTAACTCAAGAACTACTGCAAATAAAGTCATGCAGCCAAGGACATTAAGACATTTTCAGGCCTTCAGAGTGAAACCAACCCTTGACTCACAGACCCACACTTTCTACTGTGTAGTAATAAATGGGAATATCATTCTATTGGTTCAAGATAAATCATAATCTGTTACTACAAAACCCCAAATACATACTTTAAAAAATACATTTATGCATGTCTACTTTAGCAAATATTCTATTTGAAAAATACTAGGTGTAGTTTCTTCAGTAGACACCACCTTTCTCTTTTGTCTTCACAAAAATTGTTGTTTCCTAAATATCATCTGTATGTGATGTGTACAATGTATATGATTCACCAAAGGAAATTGATACTTGTCATCACTACATTCATCTACCCTGCTACTAGTGCTCTGAAATCCATGTTATCAATTATTTCAGGTTAAATTATACTTATTCTACAATCCTTTACCGCTGTGCATTTTCAATTAGAAGAAAATATAAAATAACCAATGATATAAAATTCTACATCTGTATAGAGAAAGACTTGGAAAACAAAATGCAACTCAGATACTCTGCTCCTCTGCTCCTCTCAGGAAAGTCCTCTCTCCAAAACAGTTTCAGTTCTTGTTGGAATACTGACCATAGAAACTGTAAAATTATCATAGTAAACCTAATCAAGAAAGTGCCTCAGTTTCCTCTATACATTAAAATAGAGTTTGAAATGGATGTTAGGGAAATAATATACAATGATGTGTTGAATGTCTGTGCTACTAGAACTGCATTATCCCAGTTTCTGTCAGTCTCTACAGAATATATGTATATTTGTGTATATGTGCATGAATTTGCATATAATACTATTGCTTGACTACTAATTTACCTTGTTTCTAAGGAAAAATGTATGGAAAGTGTAAATAGTTTTTGGCACCCAACAATGTGTGGTTCACAGAAGATTTTTCACACATGCATGACTCTAGCCCTCCATTCTAAAGCACTGCATGGGAAAGAATTAGCTGTTTGGCAGCACAGTCTTGTTGCAGTTACTTTCTCATTGCTGGGACAAGCACTCAACCTCATTGGAGGAAATGAGGTTATTTCAAGTTTACAGATTCCAAGGGAAACTTCAACATGCAGGAAGAAAGTGGCAGCCTTCATCATACATCTGCAGCAGAGAGAGAAACAGAACACCTGGATCAGAACACACCTTAAGGCTGGACTCAAGGTTCTGCCCTTAGAATGAGTAGAAAGCTTAATCAAATATATATGAGGCAATGAGGTAATTTATATTCAAACCACTGTAAGTCTATTATTTGATAATAACTATGTGAGAATGCTGTAGAGCTTCACAAGAGAGATTCTTATGAAGTGGAGAAATACATATTATAGAAGTTAGAAGAACTGATAAATAGAATCCTGGTAAAGAAATCCTTCCTATTATAGTCAAAATGTATAATACACTCAATTTAACCTCAGGAACAGCAGCCTCCTTGGTTCATAAAACCATCCTGCAATGTTCTATGAATAGACACTTCATTACAATTTGACTGGCATTTTCACTACAAAAATTGAAACACAAGTACTAAAGAGTTTTAAGCTCATTAATTGGATAATGTGCTGAACAATTTAATGAATTAATTACATTGAATATTTGAATGTCAAATATGCTAAATTATTATCACAAGGTATATACATCTTATGCTTATGGATTCAACACATTATTTGAAATTGATTTCATATATCTTGTGAAATTTTGGATTTTTCTCCCCTTCTTTAGGTATTACATATATAAAGTAACAAGTTTCTCATTAATTCTAAAATAATTTCATCTGTTTTGTGATTTTTCTGTCCACATTAGTCTTTTATTTTTATGTACATTAAATTCATAGAACTCATAATCTACTTATTAAGTGGATTAAAGTATCCTGAATACCATACAGTGATTAAAATTTAAATACTTTTTTTGAGACAGGGTCTGACTCTAGTTCTGGACAGCCTAAAAGTCTCTATGAAGACCAAGTTGGAATTGAATTTGTGACAATCCTCTTGCCTCTGGCTCCTGTGTGCTAGGATTATAGGTGTGAACAACCATTTTCAATAAAAATTTTTGCAAGATGCTTTTTAATTAATAAAATTTTCAAAACATAAATCAATTAACATGTGTGCCCCTGATTGTTTTAAATATGTTTTTTCTTTGTGCTTTTTTGTATCCTCTTAGTTTTCACCATTTATCCATAATTTTTTCACTGTTTCATAAAGCTAGATCACAGTAGTACTGAAATGTTACCACTGTGCTTTCACTTGCATTTTAACTATCCATCCCAATGCTAATTTGAGGAAGGCAGACTTCTCCACAGGCCATGATAAGAATTGGAACAGCTCTGAAGAATTTAGTCGAATACCATGGCATTGTATTAGTTTTCATTATAAATATGCACAACTTTTAAAAAATCTACTTTTAAAATTATTTTTCATTTATTTGCAAGGAAAATCAGAGAGGAGAGAATGGTCAATGGCAAGCCTTTTTGTGAGTGCAAAGAAAATACAGATACATGGGGCTGGAGAGATGGCTAAGCGGTTAAGGCACTTGCCTCTAGTGCCTAAGGCTCCGGGTTCAATTCCCCAGTACCCACATACCCAAATATGCCAGACCCACAAGGTGGTGGCCCTGGTGCGCTCTCTCTCTCTCTCTCTCTCTCTCTCTCTCTCTCTCTCTCTCTCTCTCTCTCTCTCTCTATTTCTCTGCTTGAAAATGAGTAAATAAAAAAATAAAAAATGTTAAAAAAATAAAATAAAAAATAAAAAAAGGTTTTTTTTTTAAAAAAAAGAAAATACAGATACATGTGTCACTGTGCTCCTGGCTTTATATGGGCACTGGGGAATTGAACTCTGGGTGTCAGGCTTTGTAAGCAATCGCTTTTAGCCACTGAGCCATCTCCCCAGCATTTAACTTAGGTTTTAAATGAAAATAGCTTAATCTGTATCCCAGAAATTCTATTGGATATCTTTACAAAATAGATTTCAAACAATTATTTACTTTAAAAATGTAATTTTGAAGTTAAGCATATCTGAACAGTATTTGCAATAACCTATATGCAAAGGGGAATTGGGTATCACTGGCATATTAGCATTCTGTGGTGGAGTGGCTCTCTATAACAGAAAATGATGTTCTATAATTAATTTGTGACTAATTCCTCCATAAATCTAGTGATCCTCCCAACAGCAATCCAAAATAGCTTAAACTATAACCTTTAGAGTAGCAACAATGACTGTCAGACACAAGGTAAATTATATTCTAAACTCCTATGAACTCACTTTAAATAATGTACAAATAAAACTGCATGAGTTTGTTGCATGGGGCATGATTTTTTAAAGCAAAATACATGCAATTTCTGCAATCCTAACACTCATTTTGGTAATATATAAGCATCTTTTTGTTTATATTCTTTCCTTCTTGATTAATCCCTTATGTTGATTTATATGAAGTATATATTGTCAAATTTGTTTTATACCTTCATGATATAGATGTTATTTTATTTAAAATGGATAAAATAGTCCCTTTCTTTGACTATGGTTTCTTTCAAATGACACCAACATTCCTTCCATGGTCTGGGTGGGCTTCGGACTATAGTGAACTAACCCTGCGTGACTTCTGTTTAGTCTTAAAAGGTGATACAACTTGTGTCAGCTCACATGGGGACACTTGCTCTTGAAACCCCATCACTTGTGCTTTGGAGCCGTCCATATAACCCCAGGAAAAGGCCATTTGTAAGAGTCCTCCCTACAGTGAACCTCAGTCATGATACACAGAAGGGAAGAAGATTCCAGGTCTTCGGATACCCAACTGTTATGTCACTTTCAGACTACAATCTTTTCATCTGAAGTCACACATAGGGAGTAGACATCTAGACTCTTTTATTCAAATTTTCCCTATAGCTTCTCTAAGCATTAAAAATTATTGTGTTTATATCTGTAAGATTAGAATGACTTTTTCACAGAAATCAATAACTGAGCACATTAATCAATCCAATAATACCTTTAAATGATTTTTATTTACTTCTTTAAGCATTAAAGTAAAACATTTCCATCAAACTAGAATTCTTGTCAAGGGAGTGGATTTTGTGAGGACATTGTTCTTTTTTTAAAATTTTTTATTTATTCATTTTCAAGTAGAGAGAGAGAGAGAGAGAGAGAGAGAGAGAGAGAGAGAGAGAGAGAGAGAGAACACCAGGGCCACCACCTCGTGGGTATGGCTTATGTGGTCCTGGAGAATTGAACCCGGGGCCTTAGGCACTGGAGGCAAGTGCCCTAACCGCTGAGCAATCTCTCCAGCCTGAGGACATTGTTCTTATAGACTCAATTTCTCCATTTTTTTTCAAGTAACATAATGGAAGGAGAAATTCAAGTTTGCAAGTTATTTCCCAAGTTGACAGTATGTTAGAAATTTACTTTGTGTAAACAAAATTGTATAAATTAAGTCAAGGTATTTTCTAACTTGTGATATACTAATATTTAAAGAGCTAATAAGACTATCTCAATTCTGCTTATTTTTGTGCATAAGAAAGATTAGTTATGCATTTTTTCATACCTTGATAAGTATGACTAGAAGTATTTTATCTAGACCCTACTGTACTCTGATTGGAAGTTGCCCCCAAAAATAAGATATATCACTTCACATATTTCTAAGCTTCATTCATTTTTTAATAATGGACTCTGTATTGAACCTTTTGGCTTGTGGGAACTGTGATGTTTGTCATTTGAAATAGTTGTTTGAGTATAATTATATCTTGTGTCTGAGGCCACAGGTACTATTTACTCTAATTATTGTTTTAACCATTCATCGGACTGATTGCAGGTTTTTGTTTGTTTTTTAGGTAAAGTCTCACTCTAGCCCAGGCTGACCTGCATTTCACAATGTCTTCTCAGAATGGCCTTGGAGATCCTCCTACCTCTGCCTCCGAGTGCTGGGATTAAAGACATGCACCACCGTGCCAGTCTCTGATTATGGTTTTTGTTCCCTCCCTTAATCATGATTTTTGTAAAGTGCTGACTCCTTAATTTCCAATTCATAGCAATTCCAACTCTTAAGGTTCCTCAGTGCAATGATCATGTGGTGGCTTGAATGAAATGTCCCCCATAGCTTCATATTTTCTGAATACTTGGTCCCCAGCCAGTGGCAATTTGGGAAAGTTGTGGAAACTTTGGGAGGAGGAGAATTGCAGGAAAAGTATGTCACTGAGAGTGGATCTCAGGATTGTATAGCCCAGCCCCTTGACAATGCTTGGTAACTTCCTTTGTTGCTTTCTACCAGCTGATATGTGACAATGTGACCAAGCTTCACACTCTTGCCATGCTTTCCCTGCCCTGTTGAAACTTCCCCTGGAAAGTTTAAGCCCAAATAAACTCTTTCTTCATCAGTTCCTTCTAGTCAAGTGTCTTGTCTCAGCAATGAGAAAGCAAACACTTTCTCATTGCTACAGAACACTACTGGGTTTTTGTTTGTTTGTTTGTTTGTTTTTGCTATGTTTTGAGTCTCTTGCCATAGAAAATTGTCATAAATCAACAGGAAAGCCAGTTAGAGACAAAACATAAAAGACAAATTAAAAGTGATAATTTTCTCCCATATCACAGATTACCAATCCATTTCCATTTGCCTTAATGTAAGCACAAAATGGAAATAAAAGACTAATTTAGCAATTAAAATAAATCAGCATACAGCTGCTTTGTGCAGCTCTGCGTGTGAAATGAAATGTGCCAGATTATATAAATTCAAATGTCCTAACACAGAGATTGGCATTCATTTCCCAACATTACTGTACTCCCTAAGTGGCTGTTCTGCTTTTCTTAAATTAAAAAAGTAACAACAACTTTCATAGAATAAATTACCAGCATTTAAAAGATTAAAAAAAATAACCTTTGAGTCAGGCTTGTAATGACATGTGGATAAACCACTGTCCCTTTTGTTTCTTTGAGACAGGATCTCAGATATCTTAAGATGGCCTCAAATTTACTGTGTAGCCAGTGAAGACCTTGAATTTCAGATTCTCTTGCCTCCACCTCCCAAGTACTGGGATTATTGACACATTCTGCTAAACTTGCTTTTTGTGAATCTGGTGGTCAAGTCCAAGGCTTTGTATTTTCTAAGAAAACACTCTACCAGTGGAACTACATCCCCAGCCCTAAACATATCACCTTATGAATCACAAATCTTCATCTTCAATGTGAACACAATAATAGTCTCCTACCTCACAGGGATTTGTAAACCTTAAGTCATAACAATCATAGAACGTGCTCTAAGCAATCCTTAGCATGTGGATGCATTGTCATTCTTCTTTGGCTTCTATTATTTCAAGATGGAAAAGAGAAAGAACTATGAAATGTGAGCCATTTGATCACTGTCTTTGTATCTGTGACCATGTATCACATCCAGCCAAGGCTGAAGCAAGACTACCTGTCTCATTGGTTCCGTTTATAGGGACTTAAATCCAGGTCTTTATACTTTGGGGAAGCAGTCACTTCTTGCCTTTATTTATCTGAGAAGTCCTCTGAAGTTACATGCTGTCTTCCTAAAGAGCCTTGCATCTATGCCTTTCTCCTGGTCTTCTACGTTGTTTGTCTACCTAGACATACAATATATGCATTCCTTTTAAATGCTTCTAGTCATTGTGTAGAATGAGGAAAACACAAGAAATCTACAAATACAAAGTAGAGCACAAAAGCATAGTCAGTGTAAGTATTTTGGTTTATTTCCTTTATATGCTACTTTTCTTATTTGTGTTGTTAGAACAATTTGGTAAGCATGCTATAAATACAACTATGTGGGGAGATAGTATGTTCTGATTTACCTTTTTGCTAGGAACTGGTACATTCATTTTTCTCTGACTTCCAAAATATTTACTTAGCTTGTTTCTGTTATTTGATCTGATGATAATACTTTGTTAATAATGGTAGCTTATTTAATTTTCTGGTTTCTTCTTACTTTTATCTCAATGTGCTCTACTACTCCTGTTCATTGAAAAGTGACCACATGTTTTCATATCAAAATTACAAGTTACAACATTCTGCCCCTATCACCAGGTCCTTATATCTTTGGCATGAAGTTGATATTTGGAACTTTGATTACTTATGGACAAGTAAGAGAAAGATTGTGTAAGCCAATACCTATGCAGGAGATGCATTACATGTGTTTCCCATTGCTGTGACCAAATATCTATCCAAAAGCAACTTATTAGAAGAAGGTCTGGCATCACCTATTATTATTATTTTGGCTCAGAGTTTGAGAAGATGTGTCCATCATGGTGGGGAAGGCTGGTGGATTTCATGGTGGTTACAGCATGCAGCTGTGACTATTTACATCTCAGTGCATCAAGAAGCAGAGAGCAAGGAATGCTGATGCTCAACTAGCTTCCTCTTCTGTCTCTTCTTATGCACTTCAGGATTTTAGACTAAGGATGGGGAAGAGTCTGTGGAATGCTGTCATCAAGACGCAAATTGGCTGTTGCATTTATGATCTCACAGTGGCTGTTGTTACCTACACAAGATCTGCATAAAATAAAAGCAAAAAGTGATGACATCAAAACAGAATAGGGGGCTAGAGAGATGGCTCAGTGCTTAAGGTGCTTGTCTGCAAAGCCTAACAACGTGGGTTCAATTCCCCAGTGCCCACAGAAATCCAGGTGCTCTGTGGCACATGCATCTGGAGTTCCTTTGCAGTAGCTGAAGGCCCTGGTGTGCCTGTTTGATCTATGTCTCTTCTTTTTCTATCTCTCTCTGCTTGCAAATAAAAACAAACAGAATAGGGGTCATTTGGAAAGAAGGGGATTCATGGAAAGGACATGGAAGAATGAAAAAGGCGGGTGGTTGCAGGGGATTATATAAGGTACATCGTATACATGGAAGTTGTCAATCAAAAGGGGTTTTCTTTTTTTCTGTTTTTTAAAGAGTTTCAAGATTCTCCAAGCACTTCCACAGGTTATCAAAGCAGTAAACACTCAGGGCTGGAGTTGACTGCAATTGTGCAGGGAGCTCCAGGGATGTAGTTTCCATGACTTGTCAGTCTTTCAGAGAGACATCTGCCTTCGAGTCACCTATGCTCCTGTAAGTAACACCCCAAAAAACTCACTAATTCATCAAGATAGACATGAGTGAAATTGTTTCTTTGATCTTCTGTTGGCTACCTATATGCTTTGAATAGATATTTGTCACATCTTCCCAGGGAAAGTCACACAACTATCATGCATGAAGTCTCATATCAAATTAAGTCAGGAAAGGACAAATGAACCTTTAACAACAATGGATCACAGCGTAAGGTGCGTCCATATTTAAATAGAGCTATGCAGCACAGGACCTGCACTGTCAATATTTTTATAGATTTTCCAGTGTAAGGAAATACTGAATATCCTGTATCTTCTATTTCAAATATGGAAATTAAACACATACATTTTAATCAACTTGAATGCACAAATTTTGAATAGCATCTATTTACGTGTTACCACACTTTTATTATATTTTGACAGTTTAAATATTTCAAATATGTTAAGTTTCCGAGAAGACAGCATATTATTACTATCTGTAATCATTGTGCTGCTCAGTAGGTCATAACTTTCTGCTCCTAAGTCAAATAGGATGTCTTTTGACCAACATCTCCCTAGTTTCTATTCCTTCCCAAGGCTGTACCCAAGGTCATCGTCATACCATTCCCTACACTCTGATTCTGAGTTCAGTTATTTTAGATTTTATATGTAACTGATGCCATGCAGTATCTGTCTTTCAGAGACTGGCTTATTTCACTGAGGCTTGTTTTTCAGATTCAAAAAGGGCAGTATCCCTTCTTTTTTCTTCAGGCTATATCATATTCTGTTGTTTATAGACACAACATTTTAAAGCCATGAATCCACTGTTGAGCAGCTGTGTTAGTTCTGTGCCTGGACTGCTGTGAATAACACTGATTTGATTTCTTTTCAAAAGCTAACTGTGGAGGCCTGGGTATGACTCTACTTGGTAGAGTACTTGCCTAGCATGGACAAGGCCTGTAATCCTAGCACTTGGGAGGTAAAAATAGGAGGATCAGAATTTTAAGTCCATCCTCTCTGCACCTTGGTGTACAAATTGAAAGTAAATCTGTCTGGCATCACTAACAAGTTACAGACAGAAAAATAACTTATTCTTAAAACTTAGAGGGCTGGAGAGATGGTTCAGTGGTTAAGGCGCGTGCCTCCAGTGCCCAAGGCTCCTGGTTCAATTCCCCAGTACCCACATAAGCCAGACCCACAAGGTGGTGGCCCTGGTGCTATCTCTCTCTCTATCTCTCTCTTTTTCTCTCTCTCTGTATCTCTCTGCTTGAAAATGAATAAATAAAATATTTTTTAAAAAAATTTTTAAAAAAACTTAGAAACATGTAACTCTGTAGATTTATCAAAGTAAATTAGAACTGAATGAGCACATGAGAACATTAAAATCATAAACGAGCCCTTAGAACTTATCTGTCCCAGGCATTCTGGCTCAGCTTGTTCCTGACTGCAGACCCAGCCTACCTGAATATCTCTCTGACTAATCAGTCATTTGTGCATCTGGACCTAGTCCTGTTCTTCACCTCTACTACCTCTACAGATCCCCACCTTACCTCGGCAGCTAACTCAACCCTCAGGCTCAGCTCAACTCAGATGAACTCTGCAGAAATGTCTCCATAGACCTTCAACAGGGTTCCTTACAGGCTTGCTTAGCGCTTGCAATGAGTCTGTGTATTAAACTCCTGCTTCTGCCCAGCAGTCAGTCCTCCTTGACCTCTCTGAGGACTGCATAGACCTCTTCAAGCATTTGTAGCTATTCTGAAACTTATATCCATCCATTTACATCCATATAAATAGAGTCACTGTGTGATAATTAATGTGGGATCTGAGAAATAATATTAGTAATTAAGATGGGAAGAAGTCAGAGAACAACCATGGGTGTCATTCACATGTGTACCCTTCACCTCTTTTTTTTTTTAGACACAGTCTCTCATTGGTCTGGAGCTCACAGTCAAGATAGATTGGCTGGCTAACAGACCCAGAGATCCACCTGTCTCTGCTTCCCAGAGCTGGAATTAGGGGTGTGTACCACCACATCCAGCAGCTCCCCTTAAATGTAGGTATTTCATGCTACAAAATTTACTCATAGAACATCTGTTGGAATCCCCTGAAGTTTGCAATGTTGTATTTCATTTTAATTTATCTCAAGATAGCCATTTATTTTCCTTTTGCTTTCTATCTAACCGATTGGCTGTTCAATATATGCATTTATTTATTTTCCAAATATTTATAAATTTTCCAGTTGTGTTCTTATTAATGATTTCTGATTTCATAATATCAGAAGGATGCTTTGTATGATTGCAGTATTCTTAAATTTACTAAGACATTTTCTAACATATCCTACATTTCATCCTAAATATAGTCCATATGTGTGGATGAGAATATATTCTTTTGCTGCTATTAGATAGAATGTTCTATATATGCGTATACCTAAACTATAGTTCATCTTCAATATTTCAGTATTCATTTTATGTCTACATGATCTATCTGTTATAAATTGGAAACTGGAATCTTATATTATTGCCTTGCTATCTATTACTATCTATATGTATTATTATTTGTTTCATGTACTTGGATGCTCTGATGTGAAGGACATATGTATTTATTATTGTGATATATTTCCAGTGAACTCATTCCTTTATGATGTATAGTGAGTGACCTTTTCTCCTCGTGACTGATTTTGACTGAAAGTCTATTTGTCTGATTTAATTACACTCTGTTCTCTCTTTAATTCTATATGTATATATTGTTTTCCATTCTTAATGCTGTCAGATTATTTATGTCCTTAAGCTAAAGTGAGTTGTTGTAAGCAACAGTCATTTCAATATTTTTATTTTATTGTCCATTTAGCTTTTTCTATCCCTTGTGATGTGAATATTTAATATATTGTAAGTATAACATTTAATTCTTTTCTTCCTTTTGTTCTAATTGACCTAGTCTCTCAAACCACCTGTGGTTGAATTCACTAATCTTTTTTTCTGCATAATTAAGTCTGCTGTTGAAACTATTATGCTTTTTAGATCTGTCATTTGAATCAATTCCAGTATTTGTGTTTAATTGTTTCTACAGTTCCCATTTTTATTAAACTATTCATGTATTTATTCATGATTTTTCCGATTTACTTACTTGTCTGTCTTTCCTAAGTCTCCTTAGGTTTCCATGCAATGATTATTTGAAATTATCATTCAGGCAGTTGGTAGATTTCTATTGCAACTGACAAAAGTAGTAAAAATACAACTGGAGGGTTGGAGAGATTGCTCAGTTGTTAAGGAACTTGCCAATAAAATCTAACATTTCAAGTTCGTTTCCCCAGTACCAATGTAAAGCCAGATGCTCAAAGTGGTACATGTATCTGAATCCCTTTGCAGGGCTGGAGGACCTGGCACACCCATTCTCTTTATCTCTTCTATCTTTATCTGCTTGTAAATAAGTAAATAAATAACATTACATAACTATATAAAATAAAGCTGGAGCTTCATACATTTTGTTTAATGGTGTCAGGTATACTGTTTCTTACCTGTAAAGTAAGCATTTGTGTCTATGCATTTGAAAGGGTAAATACCTGTCCAGTCTTTATAAACTACTTTTGGTAAGTTACAGCCTTCTTTTGGATTTCTGAACTTCTCAAATTGCCTGTACATGGGATTTGAGCTGGGTCACATGTCTACTGCTGCTGCAGAGTCTGCAGTGGGTCCATCATTGGCGTGCTTTAATCGGGGTTTCTATCAATTATATCTTATGTTGGCTGGACTGTCTCTAGGACCTTGGTCTATAGGACTGGTATTATTGAATCTGCTTCAGTTTCTTCAGATAGTGGCCTATTACTAGGCATATAGATAGGTGTGTTTCCCCTAAGTCCCTTTCGAGTCTATGGTTTGGCCACTGTGTGAGATAGTTCACCCCTGGCCTTTACCTGAAAGGGATTAGAGCTACAAAGAGAAGCTGGGGTGCCTGCAGCGAAGATTAAAGGTCCAGAGGACTGTTTCTAGCTCATGGACAGAAATGTCTTCCAAGTAGTTCCTGGTTGGGAAGACCTACTCTCAGATCTCAACTGAAAGGGCTAGAGCTGAATTACTTTGCTATTTTAGTATCTATAGTAGAACTGAGATCAGTAGATCAAACTACAAGGTCACCAATGGGTATATCTCCTTGCAGATTCTTGTGTGAGCTGGACTGCCTATAAGTGGCAGCTAAGAATGGCTATGCCATTTTGCAGGCCAAACTACATAGATTCGATGGCCTTCTTGTAAGGATGCAGATAGGAATGTCTTATGGAGGAATGCTTTTAGTCTAAGGAGATACATATAGGGCCAATCTTCAAAGTTGTTTCAAGATATTATATGGAACCAAGTCTGCAATCCTGCTCCCAGGTACTCAGGCTTCTTCTGGGTCCTTGGGAGAAGGATTGGACTTGGAACCCTGTGGGTGGGGAGGGGTGATGAACTGACTTGAAGTTATTTCAGGGTCCACATCAAAGATGCTTATAAGCTTGACTCCCAATATGTATGTTTATGTGCTCCTTGGTAGGTGGTTTTGGTAAGAGACCAAATGTCAGATGAAGCCATGACCAAGCCCACAGGGAAATGTGGTCACCTGAAGGTCTGGAGCTGTGAATTCAAGCAGCAAGTCCTCCAGCTGGGAGTAGAGTTTACCCTCTACAAACAACCTGCCTAGTTCTTGAACTCCAAGGATTTATAAATTCCTACCAAATCCTAAGGCTCCCCGAAGAAAACATGTTTGTCCTTAATGGCTGTGGGATTATTGCTAATCTGAAAGAGCAGAGGACCTCTTATTCCACAATCTTTCTCAACAGCCTTGTCTGAAGAATTAATCAGTTATTAGTTGTGAAATAAGTATCTATCTAGTATTTAATTCTTACTAATATGTACTATGACCCACTCATATTCTTGAATGCAAAATTCTTTTCTAAGGTTGTTAGAAATATAAGTGTCAATTACTGTAACTGAGACACTGAAGATCCTAAAACTATACTTTAACTCAAAACAGTATTTTGAATTTATTTAACAACTTGGTGCCTAATTTTCTCGGAGTTAAGTCATTCCTCTGTGATGTATTGCTAGCAATTTATGGTATTATGCCCATTGTTTGTCAGAGATGAGTCAAATTAGTATTTAATACAAAAAACACAAAGACTTTTTCTGTTTAATTAATTAATTAATTGCACTTGTGGGGTGGACATATCAGGGATTATTGCCACTAAAAATGAATGCCAGGTGTATGGATCATTTTTTTGTGTCTGGCTTTACTTCTTGGATGACTGGAGAATTGAACTGAGGCAAGTGAGCTTTGCAAAAAAGCACCTGGAACAGCCCAACCATCACCTTAGCCCTGAAAATTATTTTTACTTGCTTGAACTTTATCCTACTGATAATATTTCAGTGCTTGCATAGTCTTGTCATGAATATCTCTCAAAATTGGATTGTAATATTATGGTGCAACTATTATCTAACATTGATATATAGTAATATTTTCCCCCAAAGTCAGAACTATTTGAGAATATATTTAATACTAAAACATATTTGCTTTTATATAAATAGGTATTCACAAACAAGCAACCATGACAGTATACATTTATGCATCTTTCCTTCCCAGCAGGTCTTTCTTTCTCATTCTCATCCCTGGAAAACTGATCATTGCAGCTAGAACTAATTTCCAAAACGGAAGAATGATATTGAGTCCTTATTAGTTAAAAAAAAGTTATGAAATTAATGTAAAAATATTAGGTGTGAATAATACTATTGTCATATAGACAAAATAAAGCAAATTTACAAGAAAAATGTCTTGAATTATCTTGTACCAACACTGTCATCAGTTTTCTTCCAAGTGTTGATTCCTTCCCCAGACTTAACTTCTATGATGTAGGCAGCTGCAGAGAGGTTCTTTGTTCATTGTTGTTTCTTATAGGCAAGGTATCAGACACTCCTGAGGACAATCTACCTCCAGCCAATGCTGTCCAGGAGCCTTGGATATGTGTTGCACCTCAGTTGTCATCTCTACTATCTGTCATGGAAGTTTCCCACAAGTCTGGGCACAACATGGCAGGATCTTTTCTGTAGTCTGTGATGTGTGTCTCCAGTCTTCCCCTCCGGGCCATACCAGTTGCTTCAGTAGCTTATTTTATAAGACCTATGGCAGTTGAGAGATGGGGTGTGCATCCTCTCTTCTTCTCCTCCCCCAGCCCCCACAAATGGCCACAGATGTTTCTGCAGGTGTGCTATGCACACAGAGTGGCAAACTCAGACTAACTTGTATTTGCTATTGCTTCTCCTCTGCTTCTATCTTGGTTTTGTGTTTCCTTAAGAATAAGGTATTAAATAAACTCAAACACAACATTTGCTCAAGGATCTGGTTCTGGAGAAGCCAGCTAAGATAGACAGTTCCTAGGAAAAGGTTGGTTTGTTTTCTTGCATTGCAACCAGAATTTAGCACAAGATATATTTTAGACAAGATATGAAAGCAGCAATCTTTAAGGGCCTCATAGAAAAGATTTTCTCCCAATTACAGAATCAAATGGAGAAACTCATTTTCTTGTTGTTCAGTTCTCTCTGAACTCGACACAGCGTTATGAGTTACTTGGAGCTGCTGTTCTTACCTATGAGTTTCTCTCCTTCCACATAAGTCACCAGCAGGTGAGGGTTAGCTCTTCTAGAATGGGAAGTTATGAGTCCTGCAGTGCCAATGGGCTTGGCTGGCAGACTCAGAGGCTTAGAGCTACAGGCACAGAGCACTAGAAGCTTCTAATTCCCCGCTTTTAGAAATCAGGGACTTAACAGCTTCAAATCCTCTGTTTAGAGGCTTATTGCTATGGGCTTTCATTGTCAATGGCCTCACACTTGGAAACTAGTAAAATCCTTGACTTTGAGCAACAGCTTGGAGCAGCAGCAATAATCTGCAGTTAGAGCCAGGTAGTATTATGTCTCTTAAGCTTTGGGCATCAGTACCCTGTACCTTTAAAGTTTGGCAGCTCTTTAGAATTCTCAAATTCAGAGACCCAGAATTCTGTCTTCTCTATAGTTCCAGCATTTTTCATAACTTCCTACTGCCTCTTTTCCTAGACATGATAATGTCTACCAGTAGGCAAGAAGAGACCATGCATGAGAAGTTGGGCATAACGTATCACCTGGGGACAAAACAGGAAGGGGTCCCTAGGTATTCTGGAACAGTGAACTGAACAGCCTGATTTCATATGTAGGAGAGGGTGTGTGGCATGAAAATGAAAAATTATATTTGCAATGCTGGAGAAATGGCTCAGCAGTTAAGTGTGCTTCTTGCACAATCCCTAAGGACCCCAAAAGGCCTCAAGCCACCAGAATGCCAATCTCCGGAAAAGCTGGCAAACAAGAGAAGAGACCAGGGAATCACCTGGGTTCCTGAAGAACAGCAAGCTCTGGCATCAGTAAGAAACTCCTGTTCAAAATATGAACAGGCAGAAGAGTGATGGTGCAGGACCCCAAACTTTCTGCTGCAGCCACTCCTGCAGCAAGTGTGCATGGAGTATTGCAAGGGTACATATGCGTGCATATACCACACACATCACAAGCAGAAAAATCATATTTGCACCAAACACACACAGCACAACTTTAGCTCCACTTCCACCACCAGAGAGGCTTTCTATACAGGCCAATTGTGTGCTTTGCATAAGGATCAATCACAAGTCCTGCATTTCACCAGCCATTCATTTGAGTTCCTGACAATGGAAGAGGTTCTCCTATTCCACCTTCAGTGAGGATAGCTACAGGGTCAAGACTTATATGGTGTGGTTGTGATTAGAGCCAGGCCTTTTGGACCAGAAGGTGTGTCTTTGCAGCTGACATGTGCTCAGCACATTCATAAAGTATACAAAGCACTTGAGGTGTCATGATAGCAGTGTTTAGCTCATTGCCAAAGAAGGGCTCGATGGGTTCTTTTCTCCAGGCCACCAGGAATAAAAGAGTCATCTATCTGTTGCTGTTTATCAGGTATAAATGGCACATGATATATATTTATTTTTTTCTCTCTCTCTCTGTTTCCCCCTCTCTTTCTCTTTCCCTCTCTCCCAAATAAATAATAAATAAATAAATAAATGTGGGTTTAACTCTTATCTTGCATTGCTATAGTAGAGAAGATAGCCATTAAAGATCCAGTCTTACATAGTGCTTTCAGTCATGATTCCAAAGGACCCCTCTTCCCTGTATGTTTTGAAAACTTTCAGGGAAGCTCTGATCCACTTTTAATCATACTCTTCCACTTATCTTTAGAAGTGAAGTACTCTGGTCATGCCTAGATTATACGCTCTATGTGAAGCCCTACTGTGTGGGGGAGGTGAAAGGAAGAAGCCAGAGTAATGCTTGTGAATCATATTAGTTCCCTAACAAAAATCAAAACAAAACATGATTAAAAAAATCGCTAATGTAATTTCCAAAAGGGGAAGGAAGTTTTCTGAGGAGACAAAAAATAAATGTCAAATATTTACCCAGTCCTATAAATAGGAAATGGTCCTAAGAAAACAGATATAGAGAGAACAGATATTTTGCCATTTTTACTCACCAAAGATCTTTTCCAATTCCCTAAACACTTCTGGTACCATTCACCTCTCAGTGTATAGTCCCATGTGAGCCATGGTTGATCTCTGACTAGAACATTCCATTCCATTCCTTCCCTGCAATCCAAAAAACACCCCAGTTTCCATATTGTAAGTGAAATGTTTATTGGAACAAAGTAAGAGGTGGCAGATTGGGTGAGTTTACTTGGAATGACCTAAACTTTCAACAGTAATGCAATAAACTTGTAAACGCATAGCTTGGATTACAAACTCTCTTGTGGTTTGGAAATTTGGAAAAGATGCTGTGCCACTTACTGTTTCTAAGGCACTTAAACTAAATGAAGCCTTTGTGTTAACTCTGAAAAGGAAGGTGAACCACATGGTCTGGAAAGCCAGAACTTGACTGAAGAGCACAGAAAAGTAAGTGAACAGGGAACTGTTGCCTGTTAGTAATTTTTCTTAAAAAAAAATATGATCCAGACTAGAGATGAAAGTTAATGGTAGAGCACTTGCTTAGCAAGCAAAAGACTTTGGATTCTATCCCTAGCAACACCCTCCCTCCACACATATAGACACATGATAATAAAGGGTTTTATCAGTTCTGAGTCAAAATTATCAAGTCTCGATTCCTGTAACTTGTTCCTGATACTGTCCAAGATGACTTCACTGGCTACAATTCATCCTCAGAGCCAAGAACTGTGTTCCATGTCCTCTAACTAACACGCAGTACTGATAATGAATACCTTGTATTGAGCCACACCACTGATAATATCTACTACTGAGCACATATATTGAATACCTAGGACTGAGCCATCCACAACCTCAGCCTTAGCACAGCAGAAATTCTGACTTAGAGGAGCAGAACTAAAGTGTCAGAGTACCATGACAAAAATTAGACAATTTTCAATGGGATAGTGTAACTATTTTTTAGGATTTACTCATAAAAATAGACCAGAGTGTTCAAACAGTGCTACATATTATACAGAAGAGAATAAAATATACAGAAGTGACTAAAAGCAAGATTATAACATAGCTTTTATTACCATTTTATTTATTTATTTATTTATTTATTTATTTACTTACTTACTTACTTACTTACTTACTTACTTATTTACTGGTTTTTTTGAGGTAGGTCTTGATCTAGCCCAGGCAGACTGGGAATTCACTATGTGGTCTCAAAGTGGTCTCGAACTCACTCACAGCAACCCTTCTACCTCTGCCTCCCCTCCAGGTGCTGGGATTAAAGTGTGTGCCACCACTTCCAACTTTTATATTATTTATATTCATAAATTATTCTAACTAAAAATTTTATTTGACCCACCCACCCCCAATGTATTATTGCCTTTAGATATTATTTTACTAAATCATATAGGGACAGTGAAAGAAACCCAGCCCCAGAGGACATTCATGTACAAGGAAGCACATGAAAATGAAATCAGAGCAGTTTGAAAGAGAGATTACCAGGTAGCATGCTCTATACTTATGGTGCGAGCACAAGACTCAATACACCAGAAATGGTTGATCTTTTTTTTTTCTCTAAGTAGGCACACAGGACATTAGTAGTTTTGTTTTTAGGTCATGTAATCTTTGTTATTACTGTTCAATTTTATTGTGAAAAAGTAACCATAGACAAACAAAGCCAAACATGTTCCACTTGACATAATTTACAAAAACTTTGGCCTGTGTGCCATAGGTTACAATAGGAAGGGTAAGTATGAATAACAGAAATTGTAGTTTTTCTCATAGTCAGTTGAGACCCACATCTCTTCCTCTGTGTTAAGGAAGATTTAAAACAAGAGTATGGGGTAAGTGTGGATAGGCTATGGGGCCTCATACAGGTAAAAACTTGCACAAAAGTCTTATTTTCAGTACTTGTTTTCACTGTCAGGCACAGTATTCATGAGTATGGACATAAAGAGGAGTTTTGAAATTGAGAGTGGAAAATTTCCGAATGGAATACCTAATTCTATTATTTTCTTCATTCTGTATCCAAGAAAATTTCTCTTTTAAAGCTTAATGATGCCTATTTAATTTTGGTAGTAATACTTATAATAGCCCATTATTTAAACTTAATTCTGTAGCTATGTCAAAACCAATTAGAGAAAAAGATTCTTCTTTATTATTAAGTAACTATTGTTCGAACATTAGAATAACCATGTCAAAGTTCATGCTTATTTAAATTTCAGGATATACTGCCAATTCTTTTTTTATTATTTTACCAATACTATCACATATTTGTATGAAAAATTACTTTCATTTAGTTGACTTTCATTGAGTATTTAATGTGTGAGCCAAATATTATTCTTCTATTTGAAGACAAGATAATATTATATCTGAACCTAATACTACTTTTATATTTAAGGGGGTAGGTAAACTTACAATTTTCATTTAAATTATTTCAAAAGTCTAATTCAATTTTTGACTAGAAATAATTCAACAATTATTGGATATGAAAGCAAACATTGAAGGGAGGCATGCATTAAATTAATCCTAAGCTATGGTCCTGTCTATCTTGGCATTTTTGCACCAGCCAGTGAGCTCTGCTCATTGATGATTTCCCTCAGTCCACACAAGACCCTGAAGTGACACCATTTGATTGATGATTACCCGTGTCAACATGATATGCTCATAGAGATAAGGGCATTGGATACTAATTAGTGGGGATGGCAGATAGTACATTTTCCATAGTTATTCTCTCACTGTACTGAAACAAGATGACTTCACTCTTAAGCTTCCTTTACAATCCTATCAAGGATTTGTAGAACAAATGTTGCCTCCTTGTAAGATATACATAAACATGCTTACCATTTTAAGGTTATATTTTTAAAGAATAGCAAGTATTTATCTTTTATGGGAAAGTTAGCACATGTTTATTGGGTAGCAGATTGTTAAGAATATACTATTCAGAATAGTTTGTGTAACATTAATATTCTAACCCAGCATAAGGTTTCTATAATTATCTAAATAAAAGGTAATTTGTCAGAATGCTACATACTTTAAAATGGTTCCCATTCTGAAAATGGTAAGCAACATTAAAAAACCCTTTATTCAAAAGCCTTAAATTTGAGTAAATGAGTAAGAAATTAAAGAAACATATTTATTATAGTGACAAATTGTATAAAATAGTTAAGTTGGAATAACTTTATAGGCTGCTGTTACTTTAATTACCTTGGTCGAGATATGCTCTCAGAAAATGGAAATTTAACCAGGATCTTGAGTTGTGTGAGAGGGAGACCATGTAAATATCTAAGAGAAAGAGTTCCAGACAAAGAATATAGCCAGTGAGAGGCTAATGCAAGAGGAAAGGTTGACAACAGATGAAGATATTCCAGAGTGAAAGGAAACCAGGCTAGATTATATATTATCCTATACAGCACATGATAAAAATTTTGAAAATTATTCTAAGAGAGGTACAACATCATTAGAAGGTGGAAAATAATGATGTTAGATAATCAGTTTATATATTAAATTGAGCCCTAGGGCTGGATGTGATGGCCCATGCCTTTAATCCTAGCACTAGAGAAGCAGAGGTAGGAGGATTGCTCTGAGTTCGACGCTAGCCTGAGACTACATAGTGAATTCCAGGTCAGCCTGGTCTAGAGAGAGACCCTGCCTCAAAAAAAAATTGATCCCTATGTTTTGTGATGAAGAAACAATGTATGACTAATCTGGCCAAAATAGGTTTGAAGTCATAAGTGTTCATGTGTGGAAGAGGCTTCTATGTGACCCTATTAGAACCCAGGAGGAGCTGAAAGCTTTGTTGTATTAAGGAATTCATAAGAGAGCTCAGAGTGGAGTTATGAATGTATCAAATGGCCGAGAATGGACCCCACTGAAAGGATGAGTCTTTGTGGAGGAATAATCCATGAGAAAGCTAGCATTAATTTAAAAAAGTTATGTTAAAGATGATAAAAATGTAAGCATTAAATGAAACAATTTATTTTTTAAAAACTTGGAAATAACATTAATGGGAATGTAGAAGAAATATACAATTTCTCAATTCTCATCATAGAGAGTATAGAGCGAAAACAGAGAGCTGTTGTGCACTGGAGTTTTCATGATGCATTAACTTAAGGAAAATGCTTAAAGAAAACCTTTGATATGCATCATGTGCTCTGTGGGGACACAGTGGACCACCAAATGGGGCTGCTCTTCGAATTAAGCAAAGATGACTTGCAAGTGCATCAGCTCTGAGTCCAAATCCACTAGACAAGCAAGGCACGCATATTACAAGAGTCAGGCATGACCTGGGAGAGCAGGGGTGTGAGCATACGGTTACTAATATCAGTCCAGGCACCAAAGTTACTATTTCATTTTTGTTTCAGTGACATGATGCTTCCTGAAGTTCAGCCAATGATGGCATCACTGCTTCTTTTCCATTTGCTAGGGAGTGTTTAAACATCAATATCACTTAATCACAATGGGCTCAACTTGTCATTGTCATCAAGGAGGTAAGGGCTATGACCCCACCACACACACACACACACACACACACACACACACACACACACACAAGTAACATGCTTGGAAGCCAACAAATAAGAGTGTGTGATTCTAACAGTCTGTAGTCACCTCATGAACTTGATCTCTTATATCACTGCACATAGGTAGACAAAAAGATCTAGGGGACAATCACATGTATCAGTAGGTAACAATGACAGAAGAAGGAACAGTGAGGCCAAGAGGAAACACCAACAGCTCCCTACAAACATATATACTTCTATGAAGAAATGTATTCCGGTGATCAAATACATCTTCTTTGATGGCAAGACATATTTTGTTCTGAAACTATGTTCAGAGCCACCAGTTGATGACAAAAAAAATAAAAATAAAAATGAATTCTCATATGCTTATTTGACCAATAGAGAAGCGCTTTGTTCATCCTAGAGTAATAGTAAATGATCTTTGAAGAATACAATGTGGGATTATATCAGTAATTTTCATTAGTCATATGTGCATTCCATTTCAAATGAAGGAAATGTTTATGCACATTTCTACCATGAATATTGTCCTGATGGAGATCTTGACGCATCACTGAACATTAATGCAGAGAATGATATAAAATGTAGAGACAGTTTTTAATGTTAAGTAGAAAGTCAAAAATATGCTGCTATAAATAAAATCCTCAAAACCTTGTTAAGTAAACAAAAAAGTAGAAGGTAGATTTCAAATTTAATGATTTACACTGATTGAGAAATTATGTGAAGGAACATTTATGATGCCGGGTCCCTTGCATCTCAAGTTATTTCATGACAAGCCATATACATGATTTGTCTTTTAATGCTCAATGCATTCAGAGCAGAGTCCTCTTACTATGTTGTCAGGAGATATGTTTTCAAATAAATATAATCTTTTTTTAAATTTTCCCAGAGCTACCTGGTTTTAGGCATCAAAAGCAAGCTGGACACGGTGGTGTACTTTGTTAAGCCCAGCATCCAGGAGGCAGAGATAGGAGGACTGCCATGAGTTTGAGACCAGCTTAAGACTATGTAATGAATAGCCTGGGTTAGAGCAAGACCCTACCTTGAAAAATGAAAAAGTCTCATAACTATAGACAAAAAGTGGTGTCTAAGAGCATGAGCCAACTTGGAAAAGAACTTGAGTCATCAAATTTTGTAGTCAATGCAATTATAAAAATAATGTACATCTTTGAAGACAGAGTCAATACAAAGCAGTAGTTAAATAACTGTAAACCAAGAATTATGAAGCAGTGAGATTTCTATAATATTAATCCCATAGCCAGTTATTATTCTCACTTTAAAATTATATATAAACTAGAAGAGTATGAGATTAAAGTAAGGAAAATACACTTTCTAGGAGAGACGCAAAAGTCATA